>BQKZ01002681.1:75685-85956 GCA_036244855.1 Temnopleurus reevesii | reverse complement strand
CTATTTACTTCTCCTCTTTTTTTTTGCCTGTCAGGTAGCGAACAAAATACAGATTATTTTAGTTTATATATTTAGACAAGATTAAGACATGTCTCGGGAATACAAAAAAAGGCTATATGGCAGCCCATACAAGTTTGCATCCCGGATTGTTATGTACTTATTTTTCGCTTTCTTTCGTTTCTCTACTTCTTCTCTTGATTTCATTGGTCACTTATCAATTAGTCAAGCGGCGGGGAGGTGGAATTGCCGTCACCGCCCCCTTTATAGTGGAAAATCCTAGGTCCGCCTCTGCCCTCCGTAAAGCCCCGGTCACATAGAGCCCCAGAAGCAACCCGACTCAACACGACTTTTTGTTCAATTCACAGTTAGCTGCCTGCGAAAAAGGAGTCGTGTTGAATCGTCTTACTTCTGGGGCCCTATGTGACCGGGGCATTAGAAAAAATACGATACACGTTTGCAGTTTGCGAACATGTTAACGTAGGAATGCATGAATTGATTCGTTTGTCACGAACATTCAATTCATGCATTCCCACTTTCTCGATTCGCTCTATTATCCAGAAGTAGGCAAAGTGATGATCTTTCACCCCATTATTCTGACAGCATGCAGCAAAACGAATAGGCGGGTTTACTTATATATTCAAATTTATGTGCGTTTTAACGTAGTTACGTGGTATTCCATAGACCGGTTTATAACAATAAGACTACAATAATTGGAATCCAGTTTGCATACATTGCTTGTTGCTACGTCGGGCAAGCCTCGGGCAAGCTTTCTTTGTCAAGAACAACCTTTGTGTTAGAGGTATGCATAAAATTTGCATCTATCCGCCTATTCAATTCCCTGCTTTCAGTACCAAAAATACCAAAGTATTAGTGGATTTTCGAAATTGGTGGACAGGGGCCCGTGGACGGTAAAAACGAGTGCGCATCTCATGTGCGCAAGAAATGATGCGCACAACAGATGCGAACTCGTTGTTTTACCACCGTTCACGAGCCTCCGTCCAACAGTTTTGAAAACCCTCTCTTTTGTACTTGCTTAACATTCGTGCCAAACTACTCCAAACAAGGAGGTTGACTGGAGGTTAGGTTGGTGGAATCGTTCCAATGTTTGAGAATTATGAGGTATATAAGGGTAGTGCATTTTTCAAGTGCATTGATAAACGCCCCTAAACCTCAACAACAACAAGTTGTAACAGACATTCAGACAATAACCTCAAACTAGGATATCAATGTCAACGATGGCGGAGAAAGTTAGTGGAGAAGGAGATATGACGACGGAGGAGGCATTTGGAAAACAAGAATGTGAGAGGACCCGCACCATGATTTGGTGCGTGCCTCGTTCGGTCTCGACAGCCCTCACCAAATGTCTAAGCTTCATAGATGGCATCCAAGTGTGGTTTGAACCGATGATCTACTGCAGGATGGCGATGGTGAATACAAAACAGCAGATAGGCCTGGAGCTCCCGTTTGAATATGATGGAAACGAGGATGTTTATCGGCAAATGGTTGATCATATTCGCAACACAGATCAGGGGGATATTACAGACCCAGCATGCCTGTCGTAAGTTTCAATATTGATGGTAATAGCAATATAAAAGGACCGTGGAACATATATAAATATATATTTTTTTTGGGGGGGGGTGGGGCCTATATAGACCTTTTTCCAGTCTCATGTTTTCTAATAAACCCGTGTGAAAATATTGCAGTGTGTAGATCTTTTTATAAAGAGCCCCTGCACTTTTCAAACCGTTCAAGGCTCCCTGTAATAATGGTATTGATAATGATGATGCTGATAATGATGATGATAATGATAATAGTAATAATAGTAATGATAATAATGATAGTAATAACAACAACAATATTAATAATAATAATAATAGATAATTAATAATGACAATAAATTCAATTGAGACCATTCAACGCAGATAGTCAATGTCGAACTAGAGTTGTTGCTCGTCGATTTATGGAGGTGGAACTGGAAATTTAGCGCCAAATATGTGGCTTTTTTGGTTTCAATTGAGTATTTTGGGTGATCAAGCCAATGAAAGTTTGTGCCTCCATTGTCTTAGAAAATGTAGGCACATTATGTATCTCATTAGAGCTCCACTATTATGACAATATACCCTACCATGCCATATATATTGCAACATAGATCCACTCTAACTTCCTTCAAGACACGCGTATAAATCAATTTTATGCACTGACCACAAAAAAATGTTATGAAATATCTCAGGATTAGTTTCTGTTCTCAAGGACGATAATTTTGGAATTATATTGCTCATTCTCAAACCCTAATAGCCATTACACGATGTGCCATAAAATCATTAAAAAATACATACCCTAAAGGAATTGAGAGTGACGTCATCTACTAAGGTTATCTGTTTTATTTGCATGATATGAGGTACAGATTTTGATACTTTTTGTTAGAAGAGGTATTCAACAAGTCCTGGAATATGTTCAATTTAAAGAAAGGGAAAACAATTTTGCGAGAAGCCGTTGACTAATCTGCAAGTCGAGACATTGCAATTTTCTACCTTTGTCGTCTTTGGTCTCTGGTACCTGAGGCATAACTAAATTAAGAATTGTGTTACCCTACATAATTTACAGACCGTGTATGACACCTTAACTTCAACAATAAATATTTGTGATTTTTTTTACAATTAAGGAAAAATAAGAAAAAATACGACAGGTGAATCAATGGAAAACGAAGGCAATTTTGCTATGTTGCAATACTTGTGGCATGGGAGGGTATATTGACTTGTGGTGATCTATGCTACCCTTACCATCACCTTTGTGAATGAGATAGCTCCCAAATGTGTCCCATATATTTTATAATAATTTTTCTTTCTATTTTAGAGAGGCAATTTGAGAACGCCCCTAAACATTATCTTCATATGCAGAGTACTGTATATGAGATCATATACATGCAGAACTCTGTATTTGAAGATAATTTATGGGAACATTTGTGTAAATCCCTTGGAGGGGAACTTATTTGATTTACAAAAGATATTAAGATGTAATTACACCTGACCTGAAACATAATTTGAATCATTTCTCATTATGCCATATGTTAAGTGGGAAATGTTTACAACTGGTCATTTCTTAAGAGAGGTTAACTTGGTGAACAATGGCAAAGGAATGTAATTACTTCAATAGAAACAATAGGCTCAATGGTGGAATAATTCAAGGCATGTTCAGGTCAGGTGAAGTCTTTTGCAAATAAAATAAGTTCCCCTTGTTCAAGGGATTTCCACAAATACCTCTAAAATTCCCGTCATATACAGAGTATTGTATGTCCTCATATACAGTACTCTGCATATGAAGATAATTTTTATCTTTAGGGGCGTTCCCAACTTGCATCACTGAGATATAAAGAAAAATTATTATAAAATATATGTTGGACACATTTGGTAGCTCTCTCACGCACAAAGGTGATGGTGAGGGTAGCATAGTGGACCTTTAACAACACTTAAATTTAAGGATTTCCCTGTTACTATTATTAGAACGGTTTGTTTCTATATCTTGCAAGCCAATTGTAGTGTATTTACTGATCAATGTGGTGTTGTTTAAGTCAACTGCAACTTGCGACCAATTGCAACTTTTGAACAACACCACTAGGACCCTAAGTTATCCCCCCCCCCTTTTTTTTTGAGGAGGAGGGGGTTGAGAGAGAGAGAGAGCCTGCATGTCATTCTCGGGTATTTATTATGTTACCTGTTTGTAATACATGTATTTGTACTGTGTATTCCTGTTCTGACTGGTTTGAATAAATTCAATTCAATTCAGAGAGAGAGAGAGAGAAATGTTCATGAAATGGAGATTCACGTGATTCTACATACACATGACTGTATCAATATAGGATGAACTTAAAATAGGTCTTTGATTATTTGAAAGAAGTCGCGGTTCATAGGGTCTGAATAAAAAGAAAATGTTTGCTGTGTGAAATGGCATGAAAATCTTCCTTCACATATACTTTTAGTGTAAATATGAGAGCAGCATTCTTTCATCAGTCATTCTCTAGTTGTGGATTTGTTACACGGGTATCTGAGGCCAAATATAATAATTTGCTAGTTGATAGCAAACATGAAAATAACTCGCTGAAATATTTCCATGACATGGAATATTTACTTTCATCAAAGAGACACTCTTTCATCTCTTTGCTTTCTTTAAATTTTTGTTTGAATACAATGTGCTTACGTGGGGGCCTATAAATAACAAGCAATGTTTTCCACTTATCACTTAATTATTTTTTTCACATATAAAATGAACAGTTTTGTTGAAAAAGAAGAAAGATATGATGTCGATCATACCTTTTTTTATTTTGTTTCTATACATGCTTATACTAAATATCTTTGTATTGCTTTATATCTTTTATTTTACATTGTATTGTTTTGTTTCGTTTCTTTACATTTATTGTACTATGATTTGTGCTTTGTGGAAAATAAACTTGAACTTGAACATGAAAAGGGTGTTTAGCTTTTGAAATATTGAATAAAAAAAAATGAAATTTTCTCATGATATATCAAAAGAAAGAAAATCCAGGCACGGAGTCTAATTTAGATATATACCCCTGCGTCGATCAGGAACGAGGCATTTATTTGCTTCCAATTCCCGAAATGGTCTGTTACCGTGATACCTTCTGACCCACAAAACGAATTTTTTTAACAGATCTTGGGATTTGTATGAGCTTGTAAACATTTATTAATTGGATTTTGGGTTCAGGTAGTCAAATGTAAAAGGTCACAGGGCAAAAAAATATTGTAAAAAGTCACCCAAAATACCTTGTTACCGCGATACCTTCTGACCCACAAAACGAATTTTTTTAACAGATCTTGGGATTTGTATGAGCTTGTAAACATTTATTAATTGGATTTTGGGTTCAGGTAGTCAAATGTAAAAGGTCACAGGGCAAAAAAATATTGTAAAAAGTCACCCAAAATACCTTGTTACCGCGATACCTTCTGACCCACAAAACGAAATTCAACCAATCTTTGGTCAGATATGTAGAAGCATGTAGGAATTAACTGATTAGATTCTGGGTTCAGGAGGCCTATAGTGAAAGGGTACAAAAAATTGTCAAAACGGCCCAAATTAGCTTGTTACCAGTTCGAGGAGTTGCAAACTTCATGTCATGGCAAATTTTGTGATATCAAACTCATAACTATCAAAGAGAACACAAATGGACAATGATGGCGTATATTCTAATGTTACTGAGTTCATGCGTCCTTTGCTGTAACATAGTGTCAGTCAACATTTAAATGGTTTTCCAGTCACTTAGTCGTTTTGGTTCATTTATGAATTGCCTCTCTAAATGACTTCCATCTCCCAATAGAATTTCACACCTTATCATTTTCACAAACTGCAACGACTGCGCATCATTTTCTACTCCTCATGTTCATCTTCGAAGACAATGTTCATGTAATTTGACCCGATAGGCGGGTTTACTTATATATTCAAATTTATGTGCGTTTAACGTAGTTACGCGGTATTCCATAGGCCGGTTGATAACAATAAGACTATAATACTTGGAATTCAGTTTGCATACATTACTTGTTGCTATGTCGGGCAAGCCTCGGGCAAGCTTTCGGGTTGTCANTTGTTCGCTCTTTAGGTTTACATATTTTCTTTATATCCGTAATTTGTCATATTTTGTATTCCTTTATCTACACATGTAAATAATTTTTTGTGTATGTAAAATGTTGTTTTTTAATTGTGTATTTTTATGTATTTTTATAGGGTATGGACCCCTTTGAAAACCAGCCTGTAGGCTGAATAGGGCAATCCAATCTATGAATGGTGAATAAATAGATAAATAAATAAATCTCTTTGCTTTCTTTAAATTTTTGTTTGATTACTATGTACTTACGTGGGGGCCTATAAATAACAAGCAATGCTTTTCCATCTATAGGCTCACTCCACTTATCACTTAATTTTTTTTTTCATATATAAAATGAACAGTTTTGTTGAAAAAGAAGAAAGGTTTGATGTCGAATAACTTTTTATGTTGTTTCTATGCATGCTGATACTAAATATCTTTGTATTGCTTTATACCGTTTATTTTACATTGTATTGTTTTGTTTCGTTTCTTTACATTTATTATACTATGATTTGTGATTTGTGGAAAATAAACTTGAACTTGAACATGAAAAGGGTATTTAGCTTTTGAAATATTGAATTAAAAAAAATGAAAGTTTCTCATGATATATCAAAAGAAAAATAATCCAGGCACCGAGCCTAATTTAGATTTAGACTCCCTGCGTCGACCATGAACGAGGCATTTATTTGCTTCCAATTCCCGAAAGATTTGTAAAAAAAAAATTAAAAAAAAGTTGTAAAAAATCACCCAAAATAGCTTGTTACCGCGATAGCTTCTGACCCACAAAACGAATTTTTAATGCCACACTCTATCATTTTCACAAACTGCAACTACTGCGCATCATTTTCTACTCTTCATGTTCCTCTTCGAAGACAATGTTGGTATTATTTGACCCGATTACCGGCGATCATTATTAATGAGATAAAAGTGGGCTGCCTTTTATAGGCTTGAACGTATTGATTGAAAAATGGGGCTGCAGCCCCCCCCCCCCCCCATGGTTCCTAGGTCCCTGCTTTTGGAATATCATAATTATTTTGATAAAGCCAGTTTCCAGGAATTGCCTTTAATGCATAATGCTTTTTTTTATGAAGCCTAAATGCTCCATTAATTCTTTTATAAGGTTCACGATTCAATGTAACACAGATTAAATTTTCCCTTGCCGTGTATGATAATAGTATTTACACTGTATGAAATCATACGGTGTGCGATGTGTCATGTATTTCTCGAAAGGCGTTGATTTAAAAGGAGTTTTCTCCTAGGTCCATGCAATTAAATCAAAGCATTATTCTTGCAGTCAAAAAACTTCCTCGATTGCACTTCATCGGCACCTCAAGGATATATACATAAAAGGTACACCTTTTACAGTGTTCACCCCCTCTCCCCCCCCCCCCCCCCTCAAGATTGGGGGGGGGTGCGAGATACAGAAAATAGTTTTATTCACCTCTCGTCGCGTCGGTGAGACAACAAAANTTTTAATGCAACGGCAAATCATGACCTATGTTTGCTGTAACAACGTCCTATATAGTCCAATTGAGTACTCTGTGGTCTAATACAACCTGTATCTGAACAATATTCTTGCTCTTTTAGTGTTCAGAGCAATGGTATGTTCAGACGCAGACGCTATTAAATCACAGGGTCCTCAATTATGTCAATTGGACTATATGCAGTATATAATTGGATAATGGAATCAAAAGCATTCTATCCTTTCATTGAATAAATCAGAATTCCCTCTACAGTATCAGTATGTAAATAGTGAGAACTATATGGCCATGTTTTTAAATAGAATAAAAGATGATAGTAAAAAGAAACTCACTATTGAAACCGGAATAATTGCACTTGATGAAACGGAAATGGTCATTACAAATAGAAAGCTGTCATCGTGCATTGTACTCTACATAGTCATAGTCCAACGAAAAATGCGTTAATTTCCCCCAGTACTTCCAGAAACTGCCTGATGAATCAAAAGTGGTTTTAAGAATTACAAACTTTTGTAAATATACATTAAAGAGAATGCATGCACAGCCGTTACGAAGGCAACCCAATTTTATTTGGTGTATCGTAAGGTATTCGAAAATAATGGCGTACCGTGAAACAATTAATACTAATAATAATATTGCGGATTTATATAGCGCCTTTTCGGTCAGTTTTGACTGGTTAAAGCGCTTCCGATATTATTACCCGGTCACTGGGATGGCAATTCAGCCTTCGCATCTAGGCAGCCAAATAGGCGCTCACATCATATCGGATAATGTGCTGCTGTCTCCTACCAGTCCCCAAGCACACCTGGGTAGAGTGCAGCTTTGTGGATGAATTTCTTGCTGAAGGGATTCGAACCTACGGCCCTCTGGTTGAAAGGCGATAGTCATGACCACTACACAACGGCGCCTCCCGGAGCTATGTAGCTGCTTTTTATTGATCATTATCATTTGTTTTGCAGGGTTGTCAAAATTAATGTTCGCTTCACTGAAAATCGAGCCCGGCTACAGTCTTCAGCTTTGATCGCCGGTATTATGACCACTAGACCACCGATGTGGACCTTATGAACGACCCGATTCGATATATCGACTGATTAAAAAAAAAGAATAAAAAACAAATATTTAATCTTTACTGATGTGCAATATGTTGCACCTTGATTCTTGACCGTAAATGTGTACACAAACCATCCAAAAAGTAATCCTTAAATCGTTAGGATTTATACTTTCATTTCCGTTTCTTCTACGTATACAGATACGCATCGATCTGCCGTTCCTTGGAGCAGTCAACGAGTCGTCACGTCTTAGTGAAAGACATGGTATTTGCCGTCCCACCAGGGAAATACCAACTCATCCCGAAGGGCTATAAACACATCTTTCTCATTCGGCATCCTCTTCGGGTATACACGTCGATGAGGAAATCAACCTTCGGCCAGCTCTCGACCATGGGGCTACTCACCGGCGATGCGGCGAACGAGGATAAGTTCGACATCGCGGTTGATTACATGTACGGCAACCCAGGCAATTTGTTCCACAAGGATGCCTATGACGTCTGGAAGCACGTCACGGAAGAACTCGGCTGTGAATCGATTGTGGTCGACGCCGACGATCTGCTGACGAACCCGGCCGAGATGCTGCCGGATATCTGCCGAGCGACCGGGTTGTCATACGACGCGTCGCTCTTAAAGTGGGACGCATCCCCGGATGTGACGAAAACCTGGAAGTTTCCGGACAACAATCTTATCGCAAAGTTGGCCTATTTCTACGACACTGCTGTCAATAGTAGCGGGTTTCTACCAGCGAGTAAAATGCCGTCACGTGACAACGCAAGACCTGACGTCATCAGATGCGTTGATCAGGTGATGATATACTACAACGAGATGTTTGAAGCCCGGATCAAGGTCTAATACCTCTATCACATAATTACCTATGAATAGCCGTAGAACACGAAATGGCCCAAGTCTAATACGGCTTTACTATGTGCTCTCTTGAGACAGTACACACTAAGATATTAGTTTTCAATTTTGCACCTCAAGAAGATAAGCAAACAAGAAAAATTATTTCGTTGATCGAATCAACCAAATTCATCGCTGGCATATTAGTACTTTTCTTGTGCTATAAAATAAGGGGCCAGATACCCCCTCCCCCCAATCGACTGTCAAAGGGATTTAAAAACTTGATAGGATGAATTGATTTATGACCTAATCCTGTGATTTAATATAAAAAAGCGGAGTATGACATATAAGAGATTGCGATCAATCGCAGATCTTTAGTACATGGTTTTCCAAAGACTTATGTTGATATCAATAATACGATTGATTGGAATTTCTAAGTTACGGGGCCCCGGATAATACGTAACTTAAGCAAGAGGACGGAAGGACTGATCAGGACGTTATTTTCCCAAGCGCGGGAAAATCTAGCGGGCCGCTAAGGTTGAGAGTTATTTCAGGACGGTCCTCGCCTATGCTATAGCCTTCTGACAAAGCCTTCGACTTTGGACTTGTCAGAAGGCTAGTCCTCGCCAGGAATAAGGTTCTCATCAAGACGCTAATGGGATGACGTATTTTACGTCATTATTCCACGTCTTTCGTGGCCTGGTTAGTTAAGCGTGAGAATTGCAGTTTAAATTCAACGTTTCACGATGCAGTCAGAGGATATTATTCAAATTGTAAGTTATTGCTAATCTTATATCGACAAAAATGCATCTTTTGTTTGTGCTGTATGTATTTATCAACACAACGCCATTTCTGGAACGGACCTCAGAGCTAACGTTCTGATCAGCCTTTCCCTCCTTTGTTACGGTATCGTAGGATATACACACTACGCGGGTAATATGGATGTATATATATTAGCTATGATTTTGCACATATTGGCAATTAAACAGCGAGGTGAGAAAGGGCATTAATCTTTACAGAGATGGTATCTGGTAATATTTACATGTATATACCATGTATACGAAGTACGAACTAAACTGTTTGAAAATATCTACTTGTTCTTGGATCAAAAGAATGTACTCATGTTGAAATGATGTGCCAATTCTGATAAACATGTATATATAATAAAAACGGATAGGTATGAAAAAGTCAATAATTGCATACGTATTATGATATCATGATATATAATGTAATATATAAATTCCAATCTTCCGAATCGCCCAGCTCAGTGTCTTGTATATCCAATATTCCCTTCTCATACTGCTATCTTCC
>BQKZ01002681.1:56919-71029 GCA_036244855.1 Temnopleurus reevesii | reverse complement strand
TATAGCATACAAGTTTAAAGCATTTAAAACAAACAAACGAAGAAACAAAAACAAGCATACATTATTAAGCCATACAAATTTAAAGCATAGAGTGCAGAAATCTTTTGGGAGGATGTGGGTGGCCCTTAAAAGGGCCGTTGTGTTATGGCCTTGAACTCAGTTCAAGGCCATTCTCTCTTGCCAAGAAACAGACCCGGCTGGGCTGTTGTAGTAGTGCTTGAGGTAGAGCCTCTGCATCTTGGCTGCTCTGTGGTGTGGTTGCCAGCAAGCCGCTCCTCCATGTCGTCCATGTGTGCATCGTCTCTCCAGCTTCCAGGGATGATGTTGTGGTCGTCATCCGCCGTAGAGAAGAGCGTTCTGGTCACCTGGAGCCAGTATCCGCAGCAAGTTATGGACGCAGATGCAAGCCATGACGATAGTCTTCACGGTCTCGGTGTTCTGCATCATGGCACCCAAGAGACATCTGAAGCGGTTCGCTAGAATACCAAAGGCATTCCCCACACAGCGTCTGGCACGGGACACCCTGTAGTTGAAGATGCGCTCTTCATCAGTCAGTGGCTTCGCAGATAATGCCTTGATCATGTCCAGTCTCGGCGCAAAGGCGTTGTCTGCCACGATTAAATACGGCATGTCCCGGTCGTCGTTTGGCAGTGGCTCTGGTTGTGGGAGGTCAACGGTGTTGTCAATGAAGGCTTGGCACAGAGAGCTCTCTAGCCAGAGGTGAGAGTCGGAGCATAACCCAGGGGCTCCCAGCTGCACCCACCGGAACTTGTAGTCACCATCGACAAGGGCAAGAAGCACGATGGAGTTGTTCCCCTTGTAGTTGTAGTAGGTGCTGCCAGCATCGGGTGGAGTCTTGATGCGGATTTGCTTCCCATCGAGGGCACCAATGGCGTGGTGGAAGTTCCATCTGCGGGAGTAGACATCAGCAATCTCCTTCCATCCGTCTGCTGTGGTAGGGTTTTTCACCAGTTCAGAGTACTCATCACATATGGCCTGGCACGTCTCCTTCACCAACACGGAGATGGTGTTGTGGGGCACGTAGAATAGATACATGAGAGAACGGTAGTTGTCTCCTGTAGCCATGTAGCGGAGAGTGATCGCCAACTTGACACCAACTGACAGAGGTCCTCTGTACCAGGTGTGGTACTTCTGCAGACGGGGAGTGAGTCTGTGCACCATGTCTGCAAACATCTGGGGTGACAGCCTGGTGAAGTTCTTGAAGGACTCCACGTCTTCCGCCCTCAGGATCGTCATGGGGTTGGCGTAGGCACCTTGATGTGGCCTCAGGGTGATCCAGTGGCGCACCCACACTGCTCTTGCCTTCCTCTTCCTCGTCATCTTCAGGTAGCGGTCCACCAGCGCAGCCAGTCGCATGTTGGCCGTCTTCAGTTCCAGCGCCAGGTTCAGCAGTTTCAGCTGTCCACGATCCATCTTCAAGTCAGCAGCAGATATACTAGAGAACAATCTCCGTCGAGAGTCAGGAACAGAATGAAGATCACCTCATCAGCCTCTGTGCTATATATAAAGAACGGCATTAAACATCGAATACCTGCGCCCTTTTACCTAAATTTTACGGATAGATACGGACGTTTTATGCAAAAATACGCTAAGATACGGATCAAAACGCATGATACGGAACAATACTTAAATTCTGCCTAAATTCTGCGCAAAAGACCTTGCGTAGGAAAAAAACTTTTTCGCGGAAGACCTCGATTCCTGCGCACTCCCACGGATTTTTACGGATGCACTTACGGATGATACGCATGATACGGATTGCTGCGGATTTCTACGGATTATTACGGATGCACATCCGCAGAGATGCGTATCGCGCGTATCTGTCCGTCTGACCAGGGAGGTGACAAGAAAGGAGTGGAATCTCTTCCAATGTTATGTAAATGTACAAGCAATCTGTATAGCACATCAATGGGATTCATTGCATTCCATTATTGTTCACTAAAGCTTTGAAGTTCCATGTGCCGTGCCGCCTTAGCACCAGCAACTTGTCTGTTGTCAGTTAGTTGGCTCTAGATCATTTTAATTTTCCCAAATTAGAGGGTTATTTTCGCCCTAAAATAGAAANTCGAATACCTGCGCCCTTTTACCTAAATTTTACGGATAGATACGGACGTTTTATGCAAAAATACGCTAAGATACGGATCAAAACGCATGATACGGAACAATACGCAAATTCTGCCTAAATTCTGCGCAAAAGACCTTGCGTAGGAAAAAAACTTTTTCGCGGAAGACCTCGATTCCTGCGCACTCCCACGGATTTTTACGGATGCACTTACGGATGATACGCATGATACGGATTGCTGCGGATTTCTACGGATTATTACGGATGCACATCCGCAGAGATGCGTATCGCGCGTATCTGTCCGTCTGACCATAGCATAAAAACGCAAAGGTGTAGCCTTTATGATAATAACCCCATGCATATCGAGTAAGTGGTAACAGAATACTCAATCGTATTAAAGCTCGAAAAAGAGTCGAGCGCCATCTTCCATTTGATTAATTTCTCAACCTTCAGGAAGCGACGATGCGCATGATCAAGGAAGCATTAATGCTTGGCATAATTGAGTTGAAGTAAGTTGTAAAATGACGGTGATTAATTTGAGAGTACATGAAATGTGTATCAAGAAATAAAGTGAGTAACATAATAAAGTTAAGAAATATTGTGATTAAATAATAAAGTTATATGATATAAACAATGAGGCTAACGATGATGATGACGATGGTGTATGATGATGATGATGATGATGATGATAAGAAGGAGGATGATGATGATGATGATGATGATGATGATGATGATGATGATGTGGTGGTGATGGTTGATGATCATGTGGATGATATGATGATGATGATATTCCGATATCATATACGAACCATACACTAAGGAATTCACATTAGTCATTGTATAACACTTAAGATTTATTTCGTTTGTTAGAGTGGGCCAGTGGAGTATAATTATTCATGACCATGCAATGATATATGTGTCTTTTTTTAGTTCAACAGCGGATTTTCCAGAAACACAAGAACATTTGAAAAAATTAATTCCTTTCATAGTCTAAATGGATGGAACTTGTTCTGAAATTGAAAACTGGAAATTAATACAAATATCCCCTTCGCCCACCCCCTCTCTCTCTCTCTCTTTCCAACTCTCTCTCTCTCTCTCTCTCTTTCTTTCTCCCTCTCTCTCTCCTTCTCTCTCCCATCTCCCCCTCTCTCTCCCCCTCTCTCTCACTATAGTGAAGACGGGCCTAGAAACCCAGGCACATTCTCTCCTGCTATCTTATGAAGCACTTCTGCCCCTCACTCCTCACCTCTCTTCTATTTGACCCTACCGCTGATCCCTTTCTCTCTCCCCTCTCTCCCCCTCTCACATGATCCCATCCACCCCTCCCCCCTCCCCCTTTATTTCCTCCACAATCAATTTCACCAACCTATGCGTTCTTTCTTTCTAGTTTAATTCGAACAAACACACTTTCACAACGGTCATAAAGATGCTTTAACAAAACAGAAGCGAATTTGATACGAAAGAGCTCTTGTTGCAGAAATTTATTCATCTCCCTTTAAAAAGAGTTGGAGAAAGAATTGGGGTATTCAGACTATTTCTAACAAGTAACATTGTACATCACCATATTTAAACAATTAGCAGTATAAGTTTTGGAGAATTATGATGTTCATCAATCTTGCATAGGGGATTTGATGATTTGAAACATCACAGAATCAGTCTCGAAATTCTTGCAGGCGAATTATTGACGAGTGGCGAGTTGTAATGTAGATGAAAGAAAGATTGCAGCATCTGTAAAAGAAAAAAAGGACATAACAAATTATTAGAGGCATTTTTAGCTTAAAAGGGTCATAATCAGGAGCAGCAGTAACATCAATATTATGACCATCATCTGATCATTACAGTCGGCATCATCACCGTCATCATCATCATCAGCAGCAGCAGCATCATCACCACCACCTCATTACCAACACCAACAACACCACCACCATCATCACCACCATCATCATCATCATCACTACCACCACCATCACCACCACCACCACCATCATCATCATCATCATCGTTCATCATCATCATCACCACCACCACCACCACCACTACCACCACCACCACCATCATGACCATCAGCGATACCACCACAACCAATACCATCATCATCACCACCACCATCATCATCATCAACATCATCATCATCACCACCACCACCACCACCACTACCACCACCACCACCACCACCACCATCACCACCACCACAAACACCATTATCACTCTCACCTGTATCATTTTGGTTTACACTCCTCCTAGAATGGATGACCTAGACAGGTGTTCCCTTGTTCTTTGGTACGCAGTTGAGGTATCGCTTCTTGTTCCTTCGTCTGAATTTACGGTCACAGACGCAGTTGTCTCCACGGGCGTTTGTGCAATCTAACAACGAATGAAATCCATATTAATTAGTGACATCTTCACAACAAAACATCTTCAGAATCATTTACACTTTTTTGCAATTATAACCAAAGTATATCCATCGTACATGAGTACTACCTGTAGAAAATATGCTTGATCGACGTTGAATGTGTACATCTTGCTCTGTAGGTACCCACATTTTAGCTTTAACCAGGTATCTTCCCTGCATATCTGCACATGTTGTTTTTTTAATTACAAATATACTGAGCCTACGTTTGCTAGGATGATCTATGTTCACTCTTTTGAACCTTTACGTAATTTGGCAATACACGTCGTTTTACACTCCATTTTACTGAAAATTTTTATTGTACTTTATTGAGGAATAGCTTGTTCTTATGTTATGCAGGGTAGCACATCCCACCCTCTCTTTAAAAAATGCTGCAGGACTTTGCAATTATGGATTCAAAGACAATCATTTTTTTTTAAATATAATTACAAAATATACTTACATTTGAAGCGTCCTCTCTTCACCATTGGTTCGCTCCCGTAGACCATCTCTTCCAGAAAATCGCCATCGTCCCGCTTATCGATGAGATCAAAGAGCTCATCGTCTTCTTCTTCCATTGCAGCCACGGAGGCGACGACGACCGCGAGGGCGAGGGCGAGATAGAAGAACTTCATGGTTGTCGTTTCTGACTTCTGTATGGAGGATGAAACAATTTTCCTGAATAAGTATAATTTGTACCGAATGGGCAACCCCTTTCTCCATTAATTGTCGGAGAACAGAAGAGGCTCTTGGCTATTTCACAATTTCCTTAAAATCATGTGTTATCCACGTGGGTTAGGATAATACTATCTTTTGTTTCCCTCCATCGGTCAACCCTCTGAAAGTTTCCTCACTTGAGTCTTTTGTCACTATTTTTCACGATTCTTTTTAATCACTGTAAAGATATAGGCAGATATAATTTATTTTCGGATGTTCATAAGTTTTTCACTCTGTTTCTTTTCCTGAAATGTGTTCATTTTTCGACCGACCGACTCTATTTCTAATGATATTCTTGAGAAATCGTACATTACTTTCTTGCCTAAATAGGCAGAAATACAATATTTAGGGAGGGAAAGGGAACATTAAAGAGTAAAATACTCGTGAATCATTCAGGATATCGTAACCGAAAAGCAAATACACGTTCGTATAGCCTTTGAAATGCAATGAAGAGTTTTAGAAGATTACAAAATACAAAATCTGACAACATTTAAAAGCTAGAAAGATAACGCAGAGTAGAAACATATTGGATTATTTTATTTTTACCTATATTAAGATAGAATTTGAAGTAACTCAGTATGTCTTTGCTTTGAGTCCTCGTTCCGACTTTTTGAAATTCAAGCATTCTTTGGACCTATATCGGTAGTGGTTTCAAATAGAATGTAATTGTGAAAAAAATGCCTAAGTCGAGTATGATGTAAACTCAACAAAGATGGTCAATTTTCATATTTTTTGCATGAATTTTTACTTTTTATGACAAGCATAGATGAATCATGAAAGTTCAAAGGCTAAAATGTTGTAAAACTGTAGAGCTAAAATCATTTTCATTCGTTTCCCCCATTATTCTCGTAAATCAGTTTTGAAGAAAAAATGTTGCTTATATAAACTTGAGTTCATTTGAAATAATATATTGAAATATACATCAATGACATGCTTCAAATGACATACAAAGCACAAGTTCAATATATAGGTAAATAGTTCTTGAAAACCCTATTATCATCACGAAATTCATGAATTAAGCGTTTTAAAACAAATGCGCAAAAAAAGCGCAAAAAAGCGCATTAAGAGAAAGGTAGGTTTTTACAAGTCTTTTGAATGACAGTATAAGGAGTCCAACGTTTTTTCTGTCGGAGACTGGCGAGGTACAAGTGAACAAAAATTGTTTCTTCTTACCCTGAATCTGTTGGTTTGGAGATTTCCGCAGATTAATTGCTCCTATAGGTGTCTGGTGCCTCTTGGTTGGATACCACACCCTTTTATACCATTCTGGGCATCCTCTCCCTCCTAAAAGATAACAAAACGGGATGTTACGGTATTAATTAAAACGCGTAAACCAGTAAGCAAAACCAAAATGTCTGTCAGCATGGCTATATTACGAGGACTACTGCCTCCCATGTTCAAGGGTGTGTGAATAAAATAAAATCATTGACGAGAAAGATAAGTTGAGATGCCAAACGTTCTGGAATAGACATAAAGATTACTCTAAATTAATGGCTGAGATTCCAAGTGAACGGTTGGTAGTGTGCTTATTGTTGCTATATTATTTCTCTCACAGTCGCAAGCAAATATTTGGGTCGACTGATGCGTTATTCACAGTTTTAATGTCTAGTATCATTGTATATTCCAGAACGTTTGACATCTCTGTATGAGCATCACGTCATCACGTCTTATTGCAAAACAATTAACACGTTACAGGACTTTGATTTTCAAAGAATTTGAGGCGTTATAAGGAGGTGTGATTACTGCGCCATCTTGGACAGTGTTACTGTAAGAGATGGTCGACTTGGCTTGGCCGGATCTAGAAACTTTACCACAAAAAAAAAGGAAAAGAAGAAAGAAGAGCAAAAAGCTTGACAAAATGTTCCTGGCGCACCATGGGGGGGGGGGGGGGGGGGGGGGGGGGGCTTTGGGTCTTAGATGACATTTTTCCTTATTATTCTTCTTATTACTTTTGTTCTCTTTTTGTGATTTGAGGTTGATCCCCCAAACCCTAAAGGGACTCCAAATTTCAGCTGATGATCTTTTTCATCTTTTGCTTCTTCCTCTTCGTTTTCTTCCTCTTGCTTTGTGTTTGAGTTTCACCCCAAGGATGACTCAAAATTTACTGAGGGATGCCAAATTTCAGCTGATGATCTTTCTTCATCATCATCTTCTTCTTCATCCTCTTTTCCCTCTTCATTTTCTTCTTTTTCCTATTTTGCTTGTCAGCCTCCCCCCCCCCCCCCCCCCCCGAAGGCGCAAAATGCATGTGATGACCAAGCTGATGTCCAAGTTAGGGGTTTTTGTTTTGTTCTTGCATGGACTTCATGGTTCTTGCTTATTAGTTCCTCGAGTTGGGGTGCAAAATGTCAAATTGGTCGAATCCCCCTTCCCCCAGTAGGGGCTCGACATTTCTTATATTCATCAACCCATCTTTGTTAATTATGTCTTTTTTAATGCGTGACGTTGAGGGTGTGTTGTCATGGTAAGTAAGTTATTCCTTTCCATACTCTGGCACCCCCTTCAACTCAGTCCACGTTATTTTCTATGTTTTTCATATCTCCCTATTTGTCATGGTCGTTTTTTGTATTATTTTGTTATGTGAAGATGTTGTTTCCTATTTCTCGCAAACTGAATGCCAAGTAAATGATAAATGAATATAAATGCAAGAGATGACAAGGGTAGCTCAGCAGCTAGAACGCAGATTGCAGATCCCATGCTTGACGAGTTACAGCAGACTATAATCTCATTTCATAACATTTGATATCAAATGTGATTAAAATATGACGTCAGATGTCTTGAGTGACTTGTGACCTGCCTTCCTTGTTCCGGCGTTTCATTCTTTCTTTTTTTTTCTTGAAGAAAATGTTGATTTTTTAGGGGGGGGGGGGGGGGGGGGGTTCGTTATAGATCTATCATGTCTATATGATTCTTGAGTATAATAAAACCCTTGTTAGAGAGTGTCAAATCCGTGATGATTTTTTTTTTTCAATTACAACTTTCTACAACTTTCAAATGGGATGGTAACGAGGAAGGTGGATAAATGGAGGAAGGATAAATGAGAGCAAAATATATACACAAGCAAACAAAACATACTCACACACACACACACATTACTCTCACACATATACACACACATATACACACACATACACATACTCATGCTAGGAATAGAACAACAAATATCGAACCGGAGCACGCGTACGCTCACACACACATACACACACACATACATACATACACGCATACTAACACACACATACACACACACACACACTATAATCCACACGCGAGACATAAAGCAACATAAAGCAACTAGAACAAGTACCAGTGCAATCATCTAAATCATTTTTTTTTCAATTCAGATACGGAGCAGGTGCTCATTAAGCAAACCCGGTTGATCATGCAATGCGTTATGTTTTATATCATTCACACATAATTGATTTTTATCGCATACTGATAATTTGGAAGATTAATTCTAAGTGTTGCCATCGAGATGAAAATCTCCATGGTAAGGTCAAACTTCACGTACGTGCTTAGAAAGGGGACTCTCGTACGGCTCTATACCAGAACATTTCCCAAGTATCCATAAGGGGGAACCCTAGTGAAATATTGTGTGTTCTAGCAGACAACCTTTACAGTTGTTTTGTAAGTCCTATTGATAGAGGAGTATGCTTTCCATTTTATTTGTTGACCAATCGAACAACCAAACTAAAATTAAGCAACCCGGTTTTTTCGTGCAATGCGATACAGTTTATATCATTCACACATAATTGACTTTTATCGCATAGTGATAATTTGGCAGATTAATTTTAATCGTTGCTATCGAGATGACATTCGTCACGATAAAATCAAACTTCATAAATGCAATTCGAAATAGGGATTCTCATACGGCTCTATCAGTATGCCTAATACAATTCTTTCAAAATATCCTAAAAGGGCAACTATGTGAACCTTTTGTACATTCTTTATAGAATTACTTAGAGATGGACGTAATTTGTTGATGTAATTTGCTGATGTTACTGTTGATGTTACTGCTGCTGTTGTTGTGGGGGGGGGGGGGGGGGTGGGGGTTGTCGATGATGTTGATGATGATGATGATGGAGGTGGTGCAGGGAAGTTACTTTGCAAACATTATACCTTTCATTGTTTTCTTACTCACCCCATCATTTTTATCTCTGTTATATCTTTATTTATAAATTCCTAGAACATAAGGAATATGCAAAAATAATTTAACAAAGGTAAAGCATTTCCACACTGTATTTTTTATTTGTTACTATCGTACTACTGATCCATATATTTCAAGATAAGAATTATAGGGGAAAAACATCACTTATTTTATACGAATCATCTTGTTACATACTATATATTTTATCTTTACTGATTACAACAACATTTCAATTTAAAAATACTGCTTCTTGAAGCATAAAAACACGATGATTACGTCCGTGATCGCAGAGGGTATTCGTGAACAAAGACTCCTCAATGATTTCCGTCCTTATTTGCTATTAACTCTCTTTATTGGTCTTTGTCGTTTTTCACATTAAATATTCATGAGCTTTCATCCACAGTCGATCTTTGTCTCTTTCTTACTTCTATTCTCTCTCTTCCTCTCTCTCTCTCCAATCCATTTTGACGTCATTCTTCAAAATACGATAACTCGTGTTCGGTTATTGATTATACAATCCATTCATTCTGCCCTATTTTCTTTTTCTTATTTTCTCCGCTCCTCTTCAAATAATTTGATAGAAGCTGTATACTAGTACACACGTTGAGGTTAATGTAAAGTTGTGAATATGCTAAACAGAAGCGCTGGTTATCTTTGTTTTTAAGCGAGAAGTAATATTTACTGATGCTATCTTTGTCTCATCCCGCTAACCTTTTAGAGCAAAAAATTCTATTTCGAGCATCTGAAAATGCGCACTGTGAACGCCAATAGCGTTGAATGGATTCAGTGCGGGCGCCACCGCTACCAATCTATTTGCATCCGATCCGCCAGTGGTTTCTGTGCAGAGCAAATGCACCAAGTATACACACACTATACACACACAGCTCTTGCCTATTAATCCCACACGCATACACACTCTGCTTTAATCGCTCTCCCATTAAAACGCACACAGAGGGGGTTTTTGCTCCGTGCGAAGCGGTTGACATTCTCATGCATATTCTCATCTGTGCACGTTGAGATTGGTGAGCCGTGTCCAAGAAAAGACGGACAACATCATTTGGACACAGCGCTGTTTGGAGATGCTATTTCTCGGAATATATTCATAAAAATCCCGCATCCGCTGGAGTTATCATTTTAAATTGCATTTAGAGGGATATAGACTAAATATAGAGGATCCCTCTCAAAATGGATGCTTATGGATTCTCGTATAAGGCGCCACAGTGGAAGGCAAAATTAAAATCGTCATGTCAAGGTCTTTTTGATATCTACTCCGCAGTGCAGGATTTTATCGTCCCAAAATATTACTACGACCGGTCTAATAGGTAAGCATACTACCCCATGCTCCCACTATAGTGTATTCCTATCTCCATCAGATTTTTAATTTGGTATGTAACGCGCCGTTCAATGAAATACAAGCATGTCAGTGCATCAATAATGTTCTTTGCTGCACTGATGATAGATATTGAAAGAATGATGAGATGGAGAGATAAAGATAAAATCTTTGTGATGGTGGTTGTGGGATAGAGTAATGGTTGGTGGATGTTGTTCCCTCAAGGAGCCCCAGAATGTTATCTTCTTAGCGTGGATCGCATCTTCTCGCTCTTGGCAGGTGGTTGATGTTGATGGTGTGAACTGAGGCTGATGATGGAGATGAAGATGGTGGTGATGATGATGATGATGATGATGATAATGGTGATGATAATGGTAGTGGCGGTGGTAGTGGCGCTGGCGGTGATGATAATAAAGCTGATGATGAGGATGATGATGATATATGGTGATGATGATGATGGTGATGATGATGATGATGATGATGATGATGATGATGATGATGATGATGATGATGAAAGTGGTGAAAATGACGGTGCTATAGTGGTTACTAGTGGCGATGATGAAGATGGTAGTGGCGATGGTATGCTGGTGGTGGTGGTGATGATGATGATGATGATGATGATGATGGTGGTGGTTGTGGTGATGATGATAGTGATTATGATGATGATATGGATGATGATGATGATAATGATGGTGGTGGTGATGGTGCTGCTGATGATGATGATGATGGGGGAAGTGTTGGATGTTGATGGTGTGAACTGAGGCTGATGATGGAGATGAAGATGGTGGTGATGATGATGGAAGTGGTGGTAATGACGATGCTATAGTTAGTTACTAGTGGCGATGATGAAGATGGTGGTGTTGGTGTTGGTGGTGGAGGTGGTGATGATGATGATGATGATGATAATGATGATGAGGACGGGGGTGGTAATACTGAATATGATGATGATAGTGATTATTATGTCGAAGATGATGATAATGATGATTGGTTGATGATAATGATGATGATGAGGAGGAGGAGGAGAAGGAGGAGGAAGAGGAGGAGGAGGAGGAAGATAATACGAAAGATGACGATGGTGGGGAAGTTGATGATGATGATGATCACGACGACGACGATGATGATGATGATGATAATGAGGATGATGATAGTGATTATAATGGTGGTAACACATAGATTTGCGACAATTGTTTTGACCAAAATGGTGAAAGTGGTGGTTGTGATGGTTGTGGAGATGATCTTAAAGCTGGACGTATTAATCGCCTACTTGAAATCTATTTAATGATGATCCTGATGATCACACTTATTTTGTTGGTATTGATGGGGGCTATTATGATGATGATTATCTGATGATACCGAAATGATAGTGATGATTGTGGTGATTGTAATGGTTTCCAGGTCGGTATTAATTGATTGATTGACTGACTGACTGGTTGATTTAAAATTTTCGGAAAAAGAACATACATTGAACAGTATGGTAGAGGTTTATTCAAATAAGTGCCCCTCAAGAAGAAGATGTCCCTCCTTGAGAAGAAAAACGTTTAAAATGTTGAAAAAATAAAAATAAGAAGAATATTGACGGTGGTGATTAAGTAGAGGTGATGGTAGTTTTGATGACGACCGTGATCATGATATATGATTATGATAACTGCAATGCGACCCTTATGAAGAAAAATAAAGGAATTTCCGGTTACCGAAGAGCGAAAAACAAAATAAAAGTCGTACTTTATAATGTAAAATTCACACAACCAATCCTTTTTATTGAAGCCAGTTCAAGACATGGATATAAAAATTAACCCCTTGCACCACATTTCTTGACTTTAATCTATGGTGAAATTGGTTGATTCATTTTTTTTTTCACCAGTTTTACAATGTAATAAATAAATTACAATAAAATACATACGATGTATCTAGAGGCGAAAAAAGAATCGGGGAAAATCAAGCAGAAGACCAGAAGTGCATTCACAATTTTATTCTACTGCATTTTTAAGTATTCATACTTTCATACTAATTTGATAATCATCTACTCAAACGAGGTCAGTCATTTTACACTGTATAATTAATAGGTAAATAGCCACACAAACATAACATTTTTAGTCTATCACTTTCACCCACCAAAAATATATATTCATCGTTCACACTATTAAAAAAAGACATTCATTTAATTTACAACATTTTTCTCTCTGCTCCGATTACCTTGAATACTCCATTATTATTTTCTATCTTGAAATACTATGTTATTTTTTTATATTTTTGTTGAGTGTGCAATTTCCTCTTACCAGTTTAAACACTTGGATTTGATACGTAAAATTTTGACTTTTTTAATTTAATAAATCATACTTTGAAGAAGGGAGCTATAACGACAATTTCGCCGGTTTTTTCCTACTCAGTAAAAACGTAGCTTTCCATTTCACCTTTAGTCAGCTAGCAATATGACCTTCGTCTGGTCTACAAAAATAGAAATTCATAGAAATAATTTATTGCGTATTATGCCAGTCTCCATTAATTTTTGTAGACTTGATGAGACCGACAGATTGTCCATATATTTCATTGAAGTAAACTAGTGATGTAGCAAAAATGATGTATTCTTCGCCGATTTTTTTTCTTTATACACTTTATTTCCGCGATATGTATGATAATAATAATATTGATAATAATGATGATAATAGTAGTAGTAATAATGATAATAATGATAATAATGATAATAATAATAATAATAATAATAATAAACGGCTTTTATATAGCGCCTATCAAATATGTATGAAGAAATCCTTAAGCGTTCTATAATTGCAGCATTATTACCCTGGCTTTAGCAGTGCGGCTATTAGGCGCATAAGCTTTTTACAAAGAATAAATTCCTACCAGGTACCCATTCATCTCACCTGGGTCGAGTGTAGCACAATGTGAATGAATATCTTGCTGAAGGACATTAACGTCATGGGTGAGATTTGAACATACGACCCTCTGGATGAAAGGCGAGAGTCACAACCACTAGTCAAATTAATGTAGTATCTTTTTTTCTTGATGCGCTTTATTTCTACGTTATATTTCTTCTAAACATAAACAGAAAATGAAATAAACGCTTTGGCACATCCATTCTATAAAACTGGTTGCCTATTCTGCGGTTCCCATGTACCTAGTATTTGAATGAAGAGAGGCTGAACTTTCACATTTTCATCGACTCGATGTTGTAAATCATCCTCAATCCGCCTCATTGATGCTTAATTGGAATGCATTAATGGGGAGATTCTCTGACAGATAAGTCATGAAGTGGATGGGCTAGTTTCATTGTGCTGTATTTTGAAAGGTTTTTAAAGGACTTGAAGTACTGCTCATTCGATGCACAAGTGAAAGGACATGTTTTATGGAGTGAGGATGTACTCGAAAAAAAAATGTTTTTAATGTTTTAACGCATGTGGAAGCAAATCTGATTGATCACCCGGGGGGAGG
>BQKZ01002681.1:0-25643 GCA_036244855.1 Temnopleurus reevesii | reverse complement strand
TTCAATGTAAAATATATAAAGATTGCTAATTTGTAGTAGGATCATTACTAATTTCCACTTAATCATGTTGGCAGCTATGCAATTATAGATCGTGTTTTTCATTTAATCAAAATCAAGGATTTCACTAGCAGGGACTAAAATTTAAGGGGAGTGAGAGCAATTGCTCTTCTTAAAGCTCCCCTTAAATGTTTTGGGGGAGTGATTCATAGAGCCCCTTGTATGTAACCCCAATCTTACTACATGAAGACAGAATGTTACTCCCCTAAAATTCTCTTTTGCAAGCTTCCCTGCATATTAAAGTTCAGTCCCTGCACTAGGTTGGTGGGTGCTTACTATTTTTTCACTGCAATCAGTTTCAGGGAGCACCCTTCTGATCACAGATCAGTGCCAATGATGAATGTAGAAAGGGGAAGGGGCAAATTGCAAAAGGCAATAATTTGTGCTTTTAATTTTGATTGTAGATTACCATAGGTTTTTTTTATGGGCAGTATCACTTAGTATTTGCATTTTGTCTTTCTGTTGAAGATTTTAGATTACAAATGTTGGCAATGAGGACAATATCATGCGTTAATATTTGGCGGTATGGGAAAGTTCATTCCTATATACAGTCACACCTGTCTATCGTGGCCACCCAAGGGAAACAGAAAAAGTGGCCTCTTTAAAGAGGTGACCTTTGTAAACAGGTTCTATTACAAACATGTCACATCTGGTGGGAACCAATTTAGATGGCCACTGTAGACAGGTGGTCACTGTAAACTGATGGCTACTCAGACAGGTTTGACTGTATTTTCTTTTCACATCAAGTTGAATATTTCAAATTGTAATTGTTTGGGAATGGCACTTTTTGTGTATATGAATACAGATTTATGTGATCTTTATTCCTGTATTTCTTCTCATTTCCAGTGTATGTTTGCTCACTCGTTGAGGAAGTTTTCAATGCGAGACTGGTCGATAGAACAGAAGTGGCTCTCTGTCTTATTACCTCTTCTACTACTTTATAATGGTAGGTTGACAAAAATGTATTGTCAATTTCACAGCCTGGTCAATTTTTGTGTATTTCCAAGCCCATTTGTAAACATTGCACTGGCTGAATTAGCTCAAATTCATTTTGATTCTCAAAAAAGTTATTCATTGCCTTTGAAGCGTGTATCGCCTACTCTCTAGATTTTTTGTTCCCTTTTTTCTATTCTTTTTAATTACCACATTGAGTCATGTAAGTGTTGGATGGCTCCAAACTAAAGATATCTGTACAAGGCCTGAAGCAATTCCAGTCAATACTGGACCTCTTATTTATTGATAACTGATGCAATCACTGCCACCACATACAAATATCTGTATATCACACATTGTGTAGAGCCAGCTGCCATGACAACTTATTTTTGTGACATCACATTTTGTCACTCAGTATCAGTGATGTATTACTGTATAAGCCACTATTTTAGTGTACAGATATTTTCACGATTTCGGACCAGTTTTGGCATATTGGCATATTTTTATTTTCACATTTTTGACAATATTTGTACACATATGAGTGTGCAGCATACAGAATGGAAATTTTTGCAAGGCTAGGACCGCGAAATTAGCAAAAATGATACCAGCGCAAAACTTTCAGCTTGTACACTATTCATTGTAGTTGTCTGATGATGTTTTGTTTCTTCATATTTTTCAGATCCCATATACCCTCTGACGTTACTGGTGAATAGCTGGATACCTATTCTTCTTGATAACATATTTCAAGCAACGTTTTTATGTGCTCTTCTCTTATTCTGGCTGTGTGCATACCATGGGATCAGACAGGTAAAATATTGTGTTTCTGGTTGTAATTTCTCATTAATCAGCATGACTCCCCTTCTTCCTTCAAATTCTCTTGCACAATGAACCCTTATTCTGCTAAGTATCCCTTGAATCAGACAAATTTAGTCTCATGTTTCTCCTTTAGGTATCAGGCTAATTCTTTTATGAGATATTTAAAATCTCATGATATTCTCCTGATATATCTTGTACATGTGTGCAGTACCCTAATGAAAATAAGATTTCCTATACCAATTTCTATTCTACAAGAACTTTAGTAGGCATATTCTTCTAAATATCTGGTATATTTGAAAATCCCAGTCAAGATTTTATTGGCACTATATAAGTACTTAATCAGTAGAACTCCTATCTCTAAGTAATATTAATTTTATGATTGACTCTTTTCCATCTTTTTCACTCATCAATCTTCCCTGAAATACCTGAGATTAAATTATTCCTTTTCTTGTTTTGTTTCTGCTTTCCCACAGAGTGATAGAAAATGGGTGAAGTTTTACATGATAAAGCTGTTCATTGTGGGCGTGCTTTGGGTCTCAACACTAGTACTCACATCGTGGCAGCTGTACTGTAGTCTCTACGATCCAACGTTTAATTACAAAGTGGATTCAGGAGACTTCATTGTAAGTTTCATGCATCTTAGTATTTTTCATCTACTATTAAATTGTGTTTTTGTTTGTTTTCGAGCACAATAATACAAAAAAACAAGTAGTTTTTAAAAAAGCTTTTTTGATTGGACTGTCTGTCTGACGAGGATAAGGCTGAATCTTGTCTTACAAACCTCCTAATGGATTGTTTCCTCTATACATGTAGGTTAATAATAATAATAATAATAATAACGATAATGCGTCTTATTTACCCCGGATAGCCGCTTCAGTTCATCGAACTGTTCTCCAAGCGGGCCCTGCAATAACTTATTATTATTATTATCCTGGTTAATTGGATTCAATACTCCAAGTATACTGTGTATGCACAATTTCCACTCCCTGGGGAGTATTCCAGCAGGCGCTTCAATGCGCTCAATGCTAAATTGACCATGTTGTGGTCACTTCCAATTACACATTGGTATTTCAAATATATCGCATTTCTTTCGTTTTTTGAGATGTTACACAAAGTATCATAAATGTCTTTCATATATCAATGTGATTAAATATTTTATGTGAAACATTCTTGTTTGTCTTGTGTATAAAGCATTTATCTACAACAATTTAAGCCTATAGATATTTTACAACGACATGATTTTTCAGTTTGATTTTGAAGAAATTAAGTGTATTTGTCTTGTCTGCTAGGGCAAGGTTATATCTTTCCTAGTGGTTGGTAGTTTTTATGTATTCTATTTTTGTCAATTATCCATCGTAATTAGAAATGCTCCTACCTGTATCATGAATCTTAGAACATTGAGGAAATGAGCGTCTTTATGATTTTTCTTTCTATAGTGGATGGAGATATTCTTCCTAGTCATTGAAGGATTTTGTATGATATATGGCAATGATGATGAATATAGGTTTATCAGTCATTTTCATTCAATTCTTAATATTTAAACTAGAATGTTTGTATTATATTTTGTTTCGCATGATGCTTTATTTTGTCTGATTGATCTGTCAAAACATTGAATATATGTTTTTGTTATTTCTTCATTTTTTTCTAGGGTATGGTGATATTCTTCCTAGTAGTAAGAGGGTTGTATGTGCTCTATGTCTGTCAAATATCAACTGTTAGACTTAAAGGTCCACTTTTATGACAATGCATGTTGACTTGTGGTGATCTATGTTACCCTTACCATCAACCTTGTCGATGAGAGAGCTCCCAAATGTGTCCCATATATTTTATAATAATTTTTCTTTATATTTTAGNTGTGAGAGTCTACATTTGTATGTAATATGCCCAATCACATAGATGACAATGATTACATTGTTTAAGAACATTTAATATAATATAATTAATTGATTGATTAATTATTTTACCAAAAAAACTTAATTAAAATTTATTGTAAGGGATTAAAGACGATGCATGCAAATTTCAAGAGGATTTCCATGATTACTTTTTGTTTTAGGACTACCCCAATGAATATTCTACATATTCATTTATATGCTGATTAGGCGGGTTATGTGTCACATTGTTTATATCAAAATGTCCTTTCTTCTATTTATAAATTGGAAACAAAATCTAATTGAAATAAAGATGTAACATAACAAAAAAATAGAGCTTTTAATATTCACTCATGAATACTAGGGGCCCCCCTTAAACAGTGTATGATCTTACACACCAAATTGTAAATATGAATAGATTGTAAATATGTAGTTACCATTCTATCAAATCATTGTTATGATAATTTTATCTTGCCATTTGGGATCCTACGCCTCACTAGCTCTGATGCTATTTCTGTAGGGTCCTATTACCATCTCCAAACTGTATCATCCTATTTGCATTTATATTTTGAAATGTTTGTTATATATGCTGTTGTTGATTGGTAATAAAGTCATTCATTCATTCATTCAAGTACATTTCAGGCAAGGAAATTCATAACTGAGCATGTATCGTTGATTCTTTATGAGCAAAGCATTCTTTTCTTTATCAATATTTCAGTATAGTTTCAAGTAAAATGCGAAGCATACATGTACAACATACATTGAAGATATTTCAATACATGTATTATATAAAGTACTGAGTAAATGTACATAAACTATACAATATAATGCAAACTGATCAAAACAACCTGCATTTATCCGCACTAATTCAATCAAGTCATGAACATGACACTCCAAGATCGGCAGCAATCATTGAATTACATGATAGCAAACACAATTGGAATGAAATCAATGCAGGTTCAAGTATTTCAAAATCAATCTTTACTTGGCAAAAAGCCAAAATGAAACAAAATAGATTTATTTACTGCTGAAGAGCGATGATTTCCTGAAAAAAAAATATTTTGTCCATTTTACATGTAAATACACAGGCTTCGTGATTCCTATTCTTACTGACATTATGATTTACTCAAAATCCCAAGAAGTTTAATGGTGATGTTTAAGTCGTCGTTACTTCTGTAATAATCTCCTGGAATCATTTGAACCATACATGTAGCACAAATTAAAGAAAAAATTATCTAGACTGCAAATACATGTAGGAAAACCTTCCTACTTTTTTTCAGGCATACATGTACATGTACATGTAGCTGTGCAATTGCCATACTGTAATTATGGCTGATATGTCAACATGTAGCTGTCACCACGTATGGTATGTTACCAGAGTTTTTAAATTCTGGAGTTGCTCAAGGATCTACTGACATAACCAAATTGTACCACCACTGGGAGTTCTTGGACTGAAAGATAAACCATAGCACTAATTAGGACATTGAAACCTGTTTTTAGTAATCAAGCGCCATGAGCACCCAGCTGTGGCGGAGACCGGCGCTATACAAGAGGCCATCATCATCATAATCATCACATACCATGTCTCAATCCTTGTGCTAAAAGCTCATTCATTTGGCCTCTTTCTCACTAATTCACTCATTTATAAAAAAAAAAAAAAAAAAAAAAAAAAAAGAGAAAATGACATTGTGCATATCTATTGATTTCACACATTTTGGGGTCCTTTGCTACATTAATGTACTGGTCTCAATAACATTTTATAGTGGTCCCACGCATAAGCACCTCCAAGCCTTCACACTTCTTGATCTATCATCATCAGTCCACCATTGGGGATATATTTGTACTTTGGTAAATACTTAACTGAGCTGGATTTCTAGTACCTCTCGCTTTCGTGTACATTGTAAAGCTGAGTAGGGAGGATTGTACGTATCAAATGACAGATTTGCAGTACTGTGTACGGTGTTGTAACTCATAATTGTCAAACACTTCTTTTTTTTTATTCCGTCTTTCTACAGAATGGTCCATTTGAGTTGACATCACCCATCCTCAACAAGTTCAACAAATCATTATGGCTCACCACAGTAGTAGAGATTGATGAAGACTTGGGTAAGTGAGATTTTGATTTTATTAGTCACAGTCGCAGTCAATTTGTGACGAGCATTCCCGTACTTGATTTTCCCATTCGCTCACTCATCTGTGACGAGTCCGTAGACGAGCACATGCCTCTTGTGTGTATGCGATTGTAACGTCATCTGGAACTACAGTAGTTGACTGAAATCAAAACTATATTAGGAGTGAACGAATGAAGGCAGTTGACGTGTTGACAGTGGTTGAGCTTTACTTCCAATCGACTGTGACTATAATGAATGAAATTGAAAACTCCATAATCAAGAATTGCTACTTAATAGTCAGTATATCTATTCTCAGAGGGTCATTCACAATATCATCACTTGATTTTGGTTCATTTATAAATATTTGTCTACATCTATTGATATGAAATGTACAAAGTGGATAATGAAATATGATTTTTTTTTAGCTCAACGGATAATACTTAAAGAGTGTGACGACTTACAGTCAAAATTTCCTTCTTCCTTTTCTTCCCTTTCATCATTCTTTTTCATTGTAAAAAAATTCTCTCTCTCTCTCCCCTCCTCCATTTTCATTTGTGGGGGTTTGTTTTAAGTTTTCCCCTTTTCATTCTTTGCTTCGTCTTCCTCCTCCACTTCTCCCTTTTCCTTCTTTTTCTTCTTTATTCTTCTTTAAATCCTCATTTTGGTCTGCTCCTTTACTTCTCGTTTTCCTCGGCCTCCTATTACTTCTGTCATTTTGGGGCTGTATCATTGCTTTATTTATCTTCTTTACAGCTGAAATGAATTAAATTCTAATGTGATATAAACTCATACTAATAATCAATGTTTTTATATTGATTTTGTGTTATGTATCTCATACATTCCACCATTTTCATTATTTATGTCATTTTCATTTTCAGCGGAAACTTTTCAAAAGCCCTTCAACGTGAGCATCATGTTGAGAGGGGTGGCCCAAGATAGTAGTCAGGAAAAACTCAATACCATTCCCTACAACAGAACAAGACAGCTCAACTGTGCAAAGGTAATATGCTTAAGTTTTCGTTGGGTTGTATTTTCACCAATTTTGCGATTATGTATTCACTAGACCTCAATCAAAAGTTTTATTATCATTTGTTATTATTGTTTTGTTTTTTTAGCATTTATTGTGTTCACAATAAGGAACGATTACAAATGAACATCCTCCCAAGTGCCAATGTGGAAGTGTTTGTCAAGCCATTGCCAGCCCTTTTGGGGATTGCATATTACATCTAGCTAGACATGCATGCAGAAAATGTCAAACCATGTTCATCATTTCTTGTTCCAAAAAATCTATGTTTAATTTTGCTTCCCCAACCTTTCATAAAAGTGGGTATTTGTGAAGGAAATAGCAGTGTATTTTCAAAATTTTGCTGTCAGAATCAGGGAGATATTTTTCATTCAAAAGTGTAACTTTTTTGTTTCATCTTTACATTGTAAGAATTTACTTTATGTATGACAATGTTGCTTTGCGAAGAAAAAAATGTGACGGAATTTAAAATCATTTAAACATATCAATTTTGATCCTTGTCTTTGATATCTTTCTTGACAGGGCCAGTGCACGGAGCTACTGCTTCTTCACTTGACGACGTTAAAATATTCTACATACATCGTCACAGTCACCTTCCAAGGTCTAGAAAAACTCCATGTTTCTGCCATCCAATTCTTTGTGAGTATTGTGGGCAATTTAAAGGGTAGATGTATCTGAGGTAAAAAATCTTAAGGTGTTGTCACACCGGCCGAGCGGAGCTGTAGCGGTCCTTCAGAGGTAGGGATTTAGTCTGCAAGGACAGACCCTTGGCTTTCGGTGTGTGCATGTGCAGAGCATGATACAGGGTCTGCGCATGCACACTGAAAACCTAGGGTCTGTCCTTGCAGACTAAATTCCTACCGCTAAAGGACCACCACAGCTCCGCTCGGCTGGTGTGACCATACCGTTAAGTTGTGAATAGCTTATGTGCATAAGATTAACTCAAAATGACTTCATCCAACGTGATGTGGATTGCTAGATACGGAATTAGAAGTTGATAAATTGCTCTGTCATGATCAAAGTTTTTTTTTCTATGCATACATCGATAGCAATCATTGCAAGCCCTCTAGCTTTTGAATAATGAGCATATATATCTGAAAGGTGATACTATTTTGAGGCGTCGTGGCATAGTGGTTTTGACTCTTGCCTTTCAACCAGAGGTCATAGAGTCAAATCCCACTCATAGCATTTATTTTCTTCAGCAAGAAATTTGTCCACAAGGCTGTACTCTACCCAGGTGTGGTTGGGGTCCGGTAGGAGACAGCAAAACATTATCTGATCATGTGTGCTTCTATGTGGCTGTGTTGATGCTATGCTTTAATTGCCACCCATTGACTGGGTAATGATATTGCAAGGGTTTTGAGCAGTCGTAGATATGATAAGGTGCTATATGAATCAAAGATATTATTATTATTGCTATTATATTCTTTATCATTTTACTGTTTAGTTCCGAACATATAATCCAGCCTTCTCCAACATGGTCATTTGGTTTAGATTTGTATTCCTTGTCATCACTTTCATCATTACGGTAAGTCGACTGCTACATTAGTAGGGGGAGGTTGTTTCAGGAAGCTTGTGGCAGCAACAAGTACATATTCTCTGACAGTTGCCTGAGGAACAATTACATAGCTGCCAACTGTTACTAATTTTTAGTAATCATTACTAATTTCAGCATCAGATTTGTCGGGTTTAATGGTAATTTCAGGAAAGATTATTAATATATTAATATATTTGGCAACATAAACACCATTCACTTCAATGTAAAATATATAAAGATTGCTAATTTGTAGTAGGATCATTACTAATTTCCACTTAATCATGTTGGCAGCTATGCAATTATAGATCGTGTTTTTCATTTAATCAAAATCAAGGATTTCACTAGCAGGGACTAAAATTTAAGGGGAGTGAGAGCAATTGCTCTTCTTAAAGCTCCCCTTAAATGTTTTGGGGGAGTGATTCATAGAGCCCCTTGTATGTAACCCCAATCTTACTACATGAAGACAGAATGTTACTCCCCTAAAATTCTCTTTTGCAAGCTTCCCTGCATATTAAAGTTCAGTCCCTGCACTAGGTTGGTGGGTGCTTACTATTTTTTCACTGCAATCAGTTTCAGGGAGCACCCTTCTGATCACAGATCAGTGCCAATGATGAATGTAGAAAGGGGAAGGGGCAAATTGCAAAAGGCAATAATTTGTGCTTTTAATTTTGATTGTAGATTACCATAGGTTTTTTTTATGGGCAGTATCACTTAGTATTTGCATTTTGTCTTTCTGTTGAAGATTTTAGATTACAAATGTTGGCAATGAGGACAATATCATGCGTTAATATTTGGCGGTATGGGAAAGTTCATTCCTATATACAGTCACACCTGTCTATCGTGGCCACCCAAGGGAAACAGAAAAAGTGGCCTCTTTAAAGAGGTGACCTTTGTAAACAGGTTCTATTACAAACATGTCACATCTGGTGGGAACCAATTTAGATGGCCACTGTAGACAGGTGGTCACTGTAAACTGATGGCTACTCAGACAGGTTTGACTGTATTTTCTTTTCACATCAAGTTGAATATTTCAAATTGTAATTGTTTGGGAATGGCACTTTTTGTGTATATGAATACAGATTTATGTGATCTTTATTCCTGTATTTCTTCTCATTTCCAGTGTATGTTTGCTCACTCGTTGAGGAAGTTTTCAATGCGAGACTGGTCGATAGAACAGAAGTGGCTCTCTGTCTTATTACCTCTTCTACTACTTTATAATGGTAGGTTGACAAAAATGTATTGTCAATTTCACAGCCTGGTCAATTTTTGTGTATTTCCAAGCCCATTTGTAAACATTGCACTGGCTGAATTAGCTCAAATTCATTTTGATTCTCAAAAAAGTTATTCATTGCCTTTGAAGCGTGTATCGCCTACTCTCTAGATTTTTTGTTCCCTTTTTTCTATTCTTTTTAATTACCACATTGAGTCATGTAAGTGTTGGATGGCTCCAAACTAAAGATATCTGTACAAGGCCTGAAGCAATTCCAGTCAATACTGGACCTCTTATTTATTGATAACTGATGCAATCACTGCCACCACATACAAATATCTGTATATCACACATTGTGTAGAGCCAGCTGCCATGACAACTTATTTTTGTGACATCACATTTTGTCACTCAGTATCAGTGATGTATTACTGTATAAGCCACTATTTTAGTGTACAGATATTTTCACGATTTCGGACCAGTTTTGGCATATTGGCATATTTTTATTTTCACATTTTTGACAATATTTGTACACATATGAGTGTGCAGCATACAGAATGGAAATTTTTGCAAGGCTAGGACCGCGAAATTAGCAAAAATGATACCAGCGCAAAACTTTCAGCTTGTACACTATTCATTGTAGTTGTCTGATGATGTTTTGTTTCTTCATATTTTTCAGATCCCATATACCCTCTGACGTTACTGGTGAATAGCTGGATTCCTATTCTCCTTGATAACATATTCCAAGCAACGTTTTTATGTGCTCTACTCTTATTCTGGCTGTGTGCATACCACGGGATCAGACAGGTAAGAAATAATTTTTCTAGATATAATTTCTTATTAATCAGCTTATCTCTTCTTCCTAGTGTTAACAATAAAATTTGTAAATTTGTAAATTTGTAAAAGAAATAAAAATAACAAATAAATTGTAAACTAAATTATTATTCTTCCTTTACTTGTCCCTCGAATCAGAAAAATTAAAATTAGTTTTCAAGTTTTTTTTTTAGTTAGCAGTTTCATTCTTTTGTGAGATCTTTAAGAACTCGTGATATTCTCTTGATATGTCTTGTACCTATGTGCCATATTCTAATGAAATTTAGATTTCATTTGCTCATTTCTTTGTTATGAGAACTACATGTTAAGCCATATTCTTATTTGAAAATCGCTTTCAAGATTTATTCACACAGTATGAGTACCAGTAATTAATTGGTAGTTATCCTATTTCTAAGTATTTCAATTATTTTGATTGACTCTCAACCTCTTTATCCCCCATCACTCTTCCCAGAATTACCAAATGTTAACTGTAACAATGCCTTTTTTGTTTTCTTTATTTCCTGCAGAGCGATAGAAAATGGGTGAAGTTTTACATGATAAAGCTGTTCATCGTTGGCGTGCTATGGGTCTCAACATTGGTACTCACATCATGGCAGCTATACTGTAGTCTCTACGATCCAACGTTTAATTACAAAGTGGATTCAGGGGACTTCATTGTAAGTTTCGTTCAGATTTAGTCCTTTATCATTATGAAAGATAGCTAAGATTGGACATACAATTGAAAATGGTATCTGGAAAACAGTTAGTTGTATGTCCAGGGCAGTGTTTCACCAAATTGTTCTTAAAGTTACAAACGACTGGAGTTCTTTAATGAGTGTATTATGCATAACATTCTCAATCATTTAGCAGAAGAACCGATACTTGTTGTGCATAAAGTTGTTTGTGACTTTATGAAACACTGCCAAAGGCTGACAATATGACATAGTAACAAAGAATGAAAGTTTGTTCACAATAGTTGAACCAAATTGTCCTCTTCATAGGAGAGGCAATCTATCGGTTTGAATTATTTCTAATTAAAATTTAGGCTTGTTCCTAATGTAGGCATTTGATTCAGCTATTTTGTTTGTTTTTTGCTGGATTGTTCTTTTTGATAAGCATTTGGCTATTTATTGGAACTCCTGAAAGCCATATATCTTTTGCAAAACGGTGACAGCACTGCAAATCTAAATATACATGTACCTAAATGACATTGTTGTTTTATGGCTTTGTATTCCCTTTATTATTAAAAATATTACTCTTAAACATCTCTTTTGCATTTAAATGATTAAATTTATATTGTCTTGTCTTGTTTTTCAAGGGTATGGTGATATTCTTCCTAGTGGTTGGAGGGTTTTACGTGCTCTATCTGCTCTTCCTGGTAATAAGAGCCTTCACAGAACTCAGATCGCTTCCATACATGAGTAAGTATTGATAGTAAAGATTAATAATGATAATAATGATAATACATGGATCTTATATTACACTCTTTCCACCGTAATTAAATGCTGAAGACACAAATCAAATTAATTGGAGTAATGAAAGTGTTTAAGCGTCGTGGTGTAGTGGTTCTGACTCTCACCTTTCAGGCAGAAGTCCGCGGTTCGGGTCGTACCCATGGCGTTAATTTCCTTCAGCAAGAAATTCACCCACACTGTGCTGCACTCAACCCAGGTGAAAAATGGGTACCTGGCAGGAATTTATTCCTTGGAATGTTTGAGCGCCTAACTGGCTTGCACGGCAGTTATAGCCAGGGTAATAATATGGTACCTAGTATCAAGCGCAGTAGAGTATACGCATATAGTGATTGCGCTATATAAATGGACCTATTATTATTATGAAATAGAAAGTAATGAAAGTCAAAAGTCAAAACGCACCCAATTAGTCTTCAGGTTGCCCTCGAAGGAAAACCGTGATGTTGAAGTTTTCAGAGTCTGTGGAAGGGCATTCCACAGAGTCGGTCCTGATTGAGCAAATGCTCGGTCCCCTATAAAGATCTCCACTCAATCGGAACTGGTGAAAGATTACTGGCAGAGTAATATAATGTGACGCCAGCATGTTATTCTCAAAGTTATAATGTTTTATGTTTTGGGGTGATCTGCAAATTAAAAGAGCGTGTTTATAGACCAAATAAATTTCTTTTCAAAAATGCAAACTAGCAAAGGTTATGACAGGCCAATGCTGGCCAAAGTTCGACAACTTGCAATTGAAAGCAACTTTATATTCTTGCAATATTTTGCATTGTCTTCAACATATTTTCGGATCAATTGGAAAAGAAATATTGAAATATCATTAATCACAATCATAGCATTATTTCATGGACTCAAAAAGCATTGCAAAATACTGCAAAAGGGAAGGTTATCATTTACGATAATATATTACCATTCTAATTAGCAAAAAATATACCTACGATAAATGAAAGAGCATGGACTTGATCATGATATGGCTATTTCATTTTATATTTATTGATCATTCATTTATGTCAAGTACCAAATTTTGTTCCTTTTTTCCCCCCTTATTCCATACAGATTTGAGGCTGAAAGTAATGACGTTGCTAATGCTGGTAGTGGTTGTATCAACGTAAGTAGCATATAGTAAACTCTTTAATTTTTACACATCCACCACGATAAAGGGATGATGAAGGTGCTTTAGGGGTTGTCTGTCCATCCGTCCGTCTATCTGTCCGAAACTTGTTACCACTGTAAATGCATAACCACTTAACGGGTTTTGGACAGGTATGTAGAAGCATGTGTGGATGAATTGACAAGAATTTGCGTTCAGGTCAACTCACAGGTTACCATCCAAAGAAATTTGTAATGATAATCCCAAAATGGACTGTTACTGTGATAACTTCAGAACAATGATATGGCTGTTCACCAAATCTTGGTCAGATATTTGCATGTGAGGGTGAACTGATCAGATGTCTTACTAGCTTACTCTTTATCATTTAATTTCCCCTTCCAAAGGAAATTTATCAATTTTCACTAGCTACATATCAACATGATTTTAAGGCATTTCAGTATAAATAATGCAGATACATGATGTAGAAATTATGCATCTTCATTGCAATAGAAATATTGATCATTAACAAGCTATACTTTCATTGAGATATTTCGAAATTAATAAGTTTATTTTATCTCTTATTTTCATTTTTGCCACAGGATAACAATTACCATCATGCGATATGGAGTCAACATTCTCAACGAAAACTTTGTGACAGAGCTGTCAACGTACTATAAGAATTATATCCTTTACTAACATGAATGCTACATCACATTATGCGCACTGTGAGATTTTTTTTGTGTACCCTAGGAGATGGGAAAAATTTGTTTGATGAGTTAGTGTTTCTCCTTGTCTACATTGTGGTGTTTAAAGCGAATATCAAGTACTTGCAAAGAACTTCAATTTGGAAAAATGAATGATTAAATTAATCTTATGTTACAAACAAAGCACAACGTGACTTGTGTAGACAAGAGAAAACTAATATAACCTCAAACCGGTTAAAAGCGAAATTATATCATTCTCCACGTGCTCTGTCCACTGCAGCAAACACAGGAAGCAGCGCGTGGGACTGGTATAAAATCTGTCGGCCCGACATGGCCCAATTTTGANAAAAGTAACCATACATTCTTGTAGAGTACGCTGCAAGCATCATACGTGCCAATTTTCGTCGCGATCGCGCGTTCTACGGCCGAGATCTGATGGGGGGGCGGAATCCGCCCCCCCCCGGCTGTGGCATTGCTCAAAAAGCCCGGCCTGATTAGGGTTAAGATCTACTCTTAATTGGAATGTGTGAAAGATTATTGGCAGAATAATAATGTGATTCCAACATATATTACTCTCAGAGTTGCCATGCTGTATGTTGTGCGGTAATCTGTGAATGAGTTGCTGACAAGCAATGGTTATGACAGGCCAATGCTGGGTAAAGTTTGGCAACTTGCAATTGAAACAACTTTATTTTCTTGCAAGACTCTTGCATTGTCTTAACCTTATCCTGCAATTAGAAGAGAGATATACAGGTGTGATTAATCACATGCAAAGCAGTATTTCTGGGTTTGAAAAACAGCACAAAATACAACAAAAGGAGCAGTTGCCATTTATAAAAATCTATTGGCATTCAAATGAGCAACACATATATTTCCCATATATGAGAGACTATGTAGAATGAAATTGCTCTTTTATTCTATAATTCATTTATCTATGATATATGTCTGGTATCAAATTTTTGTTTTTTTTTATTCTCATTCCCTCCAGATTTGAGGCTGAAAGTAATGACATTGCTAATGCTGGTAGTGGTTGTATCAACGTAAGTAGATTTCAGTTTACTCTTAATTTTTATGCCACCACCATACGGTGATGACAGAGGCATTATTCTGTTCGGGTTTAAAACTTGTTACCACAATGACTACAGAACCAAAAACAGGTTTTTTACTAACCTTGGGTCAGGTATGTAGAAGCAGGTGTGAATGAATTGATTTTGGGTTCAGGGGTCAAAGGTTAACAGAAACTTGTAATAATTCACCCAAAAATAGCCTGTTGCTGTGATAACTTCAGAACCATTAATCAGATATTTATTTCTTGCTTGTAGGGTAGACTATTCTTTTCTTTTGATTCACCTATAAATTAATTTCATTAATTTGATTTTTGCTAAGAGCATATCAAAATGATTTTAAGACAAGCACATTGTAAAATAAATACTGCAAATATCTGTTGTAGAAATTATGATCTATAGATAATAATGAATAACATTTTTGGAAGCTTTTCAGTAATATTTTGGACCTAAATGCATTATTTTAATAAGAATGTCCACAAACCATAACATCAAAGTGCAGTAAAGATATCTTGTTAATGTGCTTTATAAGTTATCTAATTATTATCATTATTCTTATTGTAATTAGCCAGCTTTGTTTTAGCTGATGTAATTCTAAATAAATTCATTAATTTTTTTTTCTTTTCTTTTCATGTTTACCGCAGGATAACAATCACCATCATGCGATATGGAGTCAACATTCTGAATGAAAACTTTGTGACAGAGCTGTCAACGTACTATAAAAATTATATCCTTTACTAACATGATTGCTACATCACAGTATGTACACTGTGAGGTGATGTTTTGTGTGTCCTAAGAGATGGGAAAATTTGGTTGATGAGTTAGTGTTTTCCCTCCTTCACGATGGGCTTTACAACAGTGACACTTTTTAAATGCCAAATCAAGCATTTATGTATATTTTCTGGAAAAGTGTTGATGTTTTATAGAGCTAATGGACTCATCTTTCATGTGATTTTTTTTTTTAATCAGGCATTTATCATGGATGAGTAATGCTCATTCAAGCCACTAAATTTGAAATTGGCCTGTTCAGGATTTAGCCATCTAATTTGGAGCTAGGCAATTTATTTGTATCCTACAAATAGAGTGTGATATTTATCATAATGTAATATGATAACCTATTATTTTTGGATATATTTTCTATGTGGTATCAAATAAATTGGTTATATTTCTTTTTGTATAATTACATGTAAAAAATTTGAAGATTTTACAAGTGTGGGTTTTGATGGAAACATTTGGGAATATATTGATGGCGCAACACTGCATTTCTCCTCCTTCAATCCTAGCAGAATTTTAACCATAGACAAAATGACAATGAAATAATGTTTCCCTGTCATTTTAAAGAAGAGTGCAATAAAGTTTGAAATATTGCATCATTAATGTGCAGTGTTTCATTTTGATTAATTGAAATTTGATCCTAATTTGATTGTTTTTGTAATACAATAGATGATTCATATGATTGATCTAGACTTGTGCATGTTTCCTTGACTATTTATCCCTCTTCACGTGCTGAATTCCTGGCGTTCTACAGTTTACTCAACTGCTATCTATACACCATGGCTTTTGTTTATTCTCCATCAAAGAATGCTCATAAAGGTAAGAAAAAAAACTTCTCATGATGGAAAGACTGAGGGGGTGTTGTTCAAAAGTTGCAATTTATTGCAAGTTGCAGTTGATCAGCACGTGCCAATCATGATCATTGTTTCATCCGCGTCTTGCTAGAATTAAAATGCGTGTTACAATTCGCATCTGATTTGCAGTTTATCTGCGATCAGTTGCAACTTTTGAACAACACCCCCTATATCCATCTCCATGCGCTGAATTCCTGGCGTTCTACACAGTTTACTCAACTGCTATCTGTACACCATGGCTTTTGTTTATTCCCCATGAAAGAATGCTCATAAAGGTGAGAAAAAACTTCTCATGATGAGAGAATATAGTGTAATGAAAAGACGATATCCATTTCCATGTGCCAGATTTCTCAAGTTCTATATACTATCTCAACACTATCGTTTTGTCCCTGTCAAAGAAGATGTATAAAGGTAATAATCGTTTCTTCATGAAGGGGTCTAAACGGGTCATTCTTGATTTTGGCCTGGTGCTTATTTTATGGCAGCCCTAGTCAAAGATTTTGTTATTTCATGGTGAGATATACAAAAATGGATGCAAAAAACTATTGCAAAAATAAAATGACGAATCATCCATCTATAGCCGCCTCCTAATCAGAATTGGAAAACATCTTTGATATTGATATCATAACAAGATGCTTTATTGTTCAACATGACTTTCCAAATAACCTCAGTTAGGCCAAGATATTTGGTTCTCTAAATCCCCCAAACAGCTATGTTTTTATACTTGAGCTCATTACTTATTTAAGTGTACACCTTGTGAAATATGTATTCATTTTATATTTCTATTTCTAGATACATACTTCAAGGACAACCCTACGTTTTCCATGCTGAATGAGTCTGAAGATGAGCTCATATATGGGTAAGTAGAATTATGGGATTCACCAAATTCCCCCCCCCCCCAAAAAAAGGGGAAATCGTGTGTAAAAACATTTTCTATATGTTATTCCATTTCAGATATAACAATGTGTCATACTCTGTCTTTATAGAAATGATTAATTTTTCTGTTTGTCAAATGAACATAGGTATAATTTTTCATTTAAATTCTGCAAATTTTCTGTTGAATCCTCCTCATTGTTGGATTTCAATTATTCAATTTTAAAATTTCATGTAGAAAGAAAGGTTTTAATGAAAGGTTATCCTCAATACTGCTAAAAAATGCTTGCTGATTAGAACACAACTTCTTTCTAAGAATTTATGCCTTTCATAAAAAACAACAAATGACTACATAATCTCAAGAGCTGGATTTTGTGAACAAAAGTTTTTTCTCTGTCCCTCTTTCTCTTTCATTTCTTATACCTAGTACATGTATATTCTTTATAGTCCTGAATCAGAATTTATTGAACAAAGACACAAAATGTGTTAAATTACCCTGAAATGGTTATGAGAACTTGAACTTTTACTTGAACTTTTCTCTCTCTTTTTATTTGTTCAAGGAGCGACAGTGAAGATGGTGTCCATACCTCACTAACAGGCAACGGCAGACATTTGGCAAGTGAGGAGGAGGAGGAGGAATAATAATACCAACTTCCGTTCTTGGAAGGAACAAAGATGCCATCCAAAGCTTTTTGATACATCCCCTTCAATAGAGCGACAAGCTACCAAGCACATCAGGGAAGATTTTCACTAATATTATCTTGTAGATGTAATTTTCACTTTCAGCTTCCTGGGGCCTGTAACATAAAACACGTTTGCAATTAACCTCAAACTTGAGTACACTGGTTTCCTATAGACTTGCAATTGATATCAATTGTACGATCGATTGGAAAGCTTTGTTACAGAGCCCTAGTAATTATATTTGAGGATTTCAAAAGCTTGTTTCAAAAAGTTTCTGAATAGAACCTTCAGGGGACACCCCTTGTTCCTTGCATTATTTATAAGGAACTTTATCAAATTTGCTTTTTTTTTCTTATTCCTGTTATATCTCCTGGGTAGTGTTTCAACAAGATGAGAAAAAATTTAAAAATGAGTGGTGTCGCTTCTTGTGCTAAATATGCCTAATATTATATATCATTCCGCTCAAGAAGTAATATCAGTCATTCTTAAAATCTTTCTTATCTTGTGAAACACCACCCTGGCATGTAGTGCACCCATAATTATTGAAGCTAACCAGTTTTCTATCAATATATGAAATGATGTAATGCAGGACCACATGCAGGAAATGTGATTTTTGTTTTTGATAAGTGAATTTAGAAAATTAAATTAATGTTGATAAATATGTTTAAGGTTTTAAAATCGAGCCATTCATCTCTGTTATTTTTTTTTTCATTTTCAACCACATTTTGACCATTTGGCACCTCTAAACCTGAGGCACATTCATTTAAAAGTTTTGAAGAGAAAAGGCTTTTTTGTGACAAAATTTTAAAAAAATGTATTTTCTGCCCCCATGAAATATTAATAACTATTTTGATAGGTCTTCAATACTCTGATCATCACAATCCTGAATGACTATCACTTTTGTATGGTATACAAATACAGTCAAACCTGTCTATAGAGGCCACCCCAAGGGAAACAGAAAAAGTGGCCACTGTAGACAGGTGGCCTCTATAGACAGGTTCTATGACATGCATTTCCACCTGGAGGGAATCAATTTAAGTGGCCACTATAGACATGTGGTCACTATAGATAGAGGCATTATAGACAGGTTTGCCTGTATGTTAAATGGTATACAAATATGTTAAAATTTAGAAATAATTAATGGGAATATGATTGAAATGAAAATGAATACACCTTGGGTAAAATGTTTTTTTTTAATTATGTACTTCTTTTTTTTAACCTGACTCTTATGTATACAGGTATTACAGAAATTTCTGTTGACCCATTGCCGGAAATGTATTCTGGCAAAGCTTCTCATGGTTGAATTTACATGGTGGGAATGGAAATTATTATTTGTGTAAAATATAATAAATCTACAATATTTGTATTCCTGAATTCGAAATTCAAAAGGACAAGTCAAGTAATAGTATTGTAGTGATATAGTCTTCCACTTATTATTACATTTAGGAAGGATTTTTTTTCTTCAAAATGTAAGTTTGGAGGGAGGCTTATCCTAATTTTGAATATCATTTATTTACATTAAATATGAGCAGATTTGCAAAATATCACTGTACAATATTGAACATAATTTGCAGAATGCTTATTACATCCTTTTTGGAATCTTAGCAATATTGAGTAAAATACTGCAATCGCAGGCTCGGTCGAAAGTTGAAATGTTCATAATTCTCGCTTGCTTGTCGGGACTTCACAATTATTATTTTACTTGCCGGAACTATAAATTTACTTGCGCCAGTTTAAGTACTTCAAATGCTAAATTCTTGTTTGCCAGATTTTTTTAAAAGGTTAATTTCTTAATGAGTCAAAAAGCACTTAATGTAAAAAAGTTTTATAAATCATAGCTTACATTTGAAAAGGAAGTTGATATTTCCAATGCAAAAATTTGAAGAAGCTTTGAAATGTTGACAATAGCTTGCCGCCAGAGTCCTCAAATTTCTCTGTGATCAAAATCCTATGATTTTTTAAAACTTTCCATTGACTACTCATTTATTTTCTGTCTTCTTTTCTCTACCCTTTTATCGACCCCAAAGAAAAATGGAATTTAAAAAAATTTAAGTTTGTTAAACTGCCTTTGATTATTCTAGGTTCCATTTGTTTGCATTTTGATATTCGTATTTCCCATTATAATGTTTTCTGAAAGAAAAGGAATATTTTAAACAGAGGACTGTGGAGGATATTTAACAGTGTTGCTTGAGCACAAGATTTATATTGACTACGTATATGATTTGGATTTTTAATTGTATTATTTTATCAGCGCACAAAGCATTATGTGTCATATTTAATTTGTCTATCCAGACATCCCTTTATCTAATGCATACGTTCAAAGATTTGTTATGTATATAATTGCTTAATTGGAAAATAGGCTATAGTGGCCACCCAAGGGAGACAGAATAAGTGGCCACTGTAGGCAAGTGACCTCTGTAGGCAGGTTCAATAACACACGTTTTCATCTGGAGGGAACCAATTTACTTGGCCACTATAGACAGGTGGCCGCTAAGACAGGTTTGACTCTATTTTTGTTATGTCAATAATCTTTTGACAAAGAGATAACTTGTTCAGTTAATTTCAAATGTTCATTTTTTTTTCTCTCTCATGTTTTTTTATTTAAAAAATATTTTATGTTAAGANAATGGGTCAAAGGTCAAAGGTCACAGGGCCAAAAAACTTGTAAAAAATCACCCAAAATAGCTTGTTACCGCAATAAGTTCAGAACTGCACTAGAGATTTTGACCAAACTTGGCTCAAGTATGTATAAGCATGTGAGGATGAACTGATTAGATTTTGGGTTCAATGGGTCAAAGTTCAAAGGTTGCAGGGCCAAAAAAACTTGTAAAAAATCACCCAAAATGGCTTGTTGCCGCAATAAATTCAGAACTGCTGTACGGATTTTGACCAAACTTGGCTCAAGTATGTATAAGCATGTGAGAATGAACTGAGTACATTTTGAGTTCAATGGGTCTAAGGTCAAAGGTCACAGGGCCAAAAAACTTGTAAAAAATCACCCAATATAGCTTGTTACCGCAATAAGTTCAGAACTGCTGTACAGAATTTGACCAAACTTTGCTCAAGTATGTATAAGCATGTGAGGATGAACTGATTAGATTTTGGGTTCAATGGGTCAAAGGTCACAGGTCACCAGGCAGAAAAACCCGATAAAGCTCATTATTATAACTTATAACAGTAAAATTGAACCAATTTCTTTCAAACTTACAGTGTGTAGCTCAATTATGCAAAAGCATGTGAGGAAGAACTTATGAGATTTTGGGTTCAATGGTCGCAGTGTCCAAAATTTGTAAAATGTTTTTGATTTCTGATGGCATGGAACAAACAAGCCGTACATATGTTTCTGATTGCGTGATGGCGGAGGCATAAATTTTGACCGTGTGTGGTCGAGGATTCATCTAGTTTTCCTCTCTCTTATGTTTTTATGAAGAAGATTATTTTAAGTTATATTGTCCACCAAATAAGGCATTTGGCATAAGGTATTGTTTGTATTATGTCACTTTTATTTTATTTTGTGTAATTGCTAACAAGTGACACTTTTTCAAAAGAATCAGAATTAGTAAAATTTGAAATTAGACTAAAAAGATCTTGATTGCTATTTAGAGGACCACATTGGATTCATGTCGATTTTTTTTTGTTCTACTTGGGTTCGGTTTTTTATACCAACCAGCAAAGAAATTCCATAGCATTGATGTGTTATGTAAATGATATAACTGTCAAGCTAATGCCAATTGGCAATTACACAATAGATAGTGGTATAAAGCATTGGAAATTTTGTTTTATATCATATCAAAATATTATATATTGTCAATATATAAAACATACTTCTGCATGTACTAACCATCCAATATCTGCAGGAAAAGTAAAGATTATAAACAGTTTGGTGGCAATTTCTAATTCAGATTTTGACAAGTTTGTTATATAGAAGTACTATATATTCTCAAAATACTGCCCTGTACTTGTAACCCCCTCTCCCTTGTGCAATTTTGAGGCTGGGGGAGAGCCGCAAGTCTTTCTCTTGCACTTTAAATTCTTTGATATTCATTTGAGTTGGCTGAAGTCATCACTGGATAGCAATACAGCAAATTTAGTGATAATTGCGTGGAAGTTATTCTTTCCTTTTATATGATGTAGTTTCTTTCTAAGAAACATGCAGTCATTATATACAACTGGGAAATGTTTCATAAATCTGTTTGCAGAGGTACACACAACTCTACTAATGAGTGGTGACCCTTTCCTGCACTCAATGATATCACCTGTCTCTGAATCACGCTTGAGAAAGGATCACCATTTATTCGTAGAGTTGCGAGTAGATGTACAGACAGCTTTATGAAACACACCCCTGGTCGCCGAGGCAAGTTTGATTGCTTTTACTTCGACAAAGGGATGAATTACATTTCAAGAAAATAAACTTTCTAATGGCAAGTAGCTCCTGGTCTGTAGATGTTGTATTCATTAGAATATTCTTCAATAATTTCCTTTAAAAGAGAGTATTCAGCTATCAAAGTGCAATATATATATGTTATATTTAAGGGTTGCTACTTCTCTCTTGTAGTAAAAATTATATCCAATGAAATCTCTATGAAATACTTATATAATTTGGGGGACTAACTTTGGATGATTACTAAAATGTGATAGTAAAAACTAACTTTGTTATATTGAATATGTTTGCATATTATTTTATGAATGATAGTTATCATTTAGTGTGAAAGCAAGGCTTTCTTTCCCATTTTTATTGATTATTTATGTTTTATTGTTTGGCTGTTTGGAGGTTCTGTTTCGTGCTGTATTTATTTTGGAAATTGTACATACTAAATAACTGTGCTTGTGTGGGATAAAGCTGCAATGATCACATTGATTATCTGTATATATTTTGAACTGGACCGGGTGATGTTTTATATAGTTTAGCTTTTATTTTGTTTGTCCATGATAGAATTAACAGGTGTGAGATATTTTTCAGATTTCCTTCTTTTAATATTTACATATATGTTTAGTTTTGAGCTTCAATGGCAGCAACTCAGCTTTAAATACCATTATTGCCATTCAGCTTTAAATAGGTGTAATAGCTGTATTAGTTCATAAAGATGGATATTTTTGCTTATTTATGGTGCAGCGCACAGCAGGAATTTCTTTGAGTAAAAAAAAATTTGAACATTTTTGTGATACAAATTATCTATTTCTTTTCAGTTTCAGGCCAATATTGGTATGGAATTTGCTGGTAGGAAAGGTTCACAATGATCCTACATATCACCAATCTGGCATAGCAACAAGCAAACTGATATCTGATTGAATGAGAATTAGTTCTCTCTTGTTTTAGTGAAGATTTTGCTTTGTAGATAATGTGAAACAGTATCTTGTTTGTTTGCTGATTCTTAAACCACTGATAGTCAAGGAAAAGCGTTACTCTTATAGAAAAACATGTAATTTACGTTATAAAAGCCAGAGGTTTATTAGCACTGTAATGTATGGTATTCAGTGCGTCTATGTTAGAAATTTAGCTGGAGTTTTCCTTTTAAAATTCAACAGTATTGTTAGAGAAATATTAATTGCACTTGTTGTGTGGGAGGGGATTGTGTTGAAAAGTACTAGCTGTACAGCCAATAGATTTTTTGTAAATGAAATTCCTTTGTAAGAAATAGCATTTTGATAGAAAAAGCGGTACAAAGTGTGTTATTTTGTATTAATTTATTTGATAGAGATTTGAGCAGTATATAATGTTAATATATTTTCATCAGAATATTTCCTTTTTTTAATTTTGTTTCTCTGTCCCAGGAATTTTATATTTCTCCACTTCTTACCACCCTCTCTCTCCATCCACCTCTACATTCCACCCGCCACAGCTCCCTTTCTCCCCCTCCTTTCCTTCCGACTTCCTCTCCCTTATCCTTCTATCTAACCTCAATATTGTTATAGTTTCAAAAAGCTCAATTTTCCTGAAAATTATGATGTAATTCTTAATTTGAATACCCTCCCATACTGTTGCAGATTCACTTTTACAGTTTCTACTAATTATAGTGTGTGTTGTAGTAAAGGGACTCCTATTCAATTTTACACTCTTTCATTCAATTATATCCAGTGAATAAAAGTACTAGTGTTCGCCTGAACCATTTATGAATATCGAATTGGAGGCACCAATTTGTATGAAATTAAAATCATACTTACGCAATGGAATTGTACAGAATATTGCCAAAAAGGTGAATTTTTCACAAGTGAAACTTGAGCCCAAAAGTGATGATTTTAAACGTAGATATTACCAGTTTCCTCAGATTTAGTTCAAATTTTAGAATGAACAAAATATGAAATTGAATGAAAAGAATTCTGAAATTGAATGGGAAACCCTTTCATACCTTTTACAATCCGTCTGACTTGTATAAATAAAAAAGGAGATACGCCTGAATTGAATAAGTAAATGATTGTCAATAAACAAAAGCAGCAGATTTATTTTTCATTATTTGTTCAAATAATTTATATATCTTACATTGTAACAATACTGATGGAAAAGATAACAGTACAATACAAAATGTGATGTATATAATAGCACTGGAGGATGGTGAATACAATAAAGTATGACAAGTACTATGAAAGAAATTCAATTTGTTCCTTTGGTTGTTACTATCCATCTCATCTATTGCGGAATAGGCTGGTTTACTAAGTCATTCAAATTCATGCAATTTTTGCCAACTGGCCAATGAAAATAATTACATGGTATTCCTTGAATCTGCACTGTGAGGAGATTAAACAAAGGATTGGGACAAAGTAAATAATTTCTATTCAACCATTAACAATGGTTAGATGGACACAAAAGATAATTTCATCCTTCTTATTCTTTGAAAAATATTGAACAAGAGTTGCATCAGGACTTTCTTTTGTAATCATCAAGCTATTGTAAATGCTTGAATGTAGCTGTTTATTTTTTCTCAGTATTTTGTCCCTACTGCTCATAATGCTGTAATAGTGAAAATTGAACCACAATACTTCGAATATTGTTTGCGTTATTATTATGTGTTATATAAGCATGAGTTATTATTATTATTATTTCAAGGAAGTCTCCGGCAAGCTTTGAGTAGTCAAGAATAAGAATATTTTTGCACAAAGTTTCTATGTGCTCAGTAAACCAGCCTATATATCAGAAGTATATTTCCATTACAGGTATTTCCCCTCCACCCATTTCAGCTTTTAATCACGAAATCAGATATCTTTAAAGATTTATGTACATGCACTATGAACAGATATTAACAAAGAATATGGACAAAATAATAAGTCCTCAGTCAATCTTTCACAATATGGTCTTTTCAATTTCAGTCAACTGTGACGAAGGGCAGGTCGACCAGAAGTAGTACCTCATAGTTTTGCACGTCTGCTCATTGTGACATCACAGGTAGTTGTGCACGTAACAATGAGAAGACGCGTAAAACTATGACGTACTTCTTCCGGTCGAATGTGACTGTGACGAATGAAATTGAAACCTCCGTATTGACTCTAATAAACAAAATATATTTCTTTCCTGTTACAGAGTAAGCAGGTGGATCATATTCATGTACACTGTGAAGTCCTTGGTGATGAATTTAACACTGGGTGATGAATTCCGGAACAGTTGGCATCTCTGGAATATCTTGGGACTAGTGAATGTTGGTCCGCTCTCAACTTTCGTTGAGTTTCATTGTACTTCATGTTTATATATAAAAAAAAAATTAGAATGAAAAGAAATAAGACTTTTGCTAAATGAAACACACGTAAATGATTGTCTTGTTCCTACCCGTACTTCAAA
>BQKZ01002680.1:51909-77362 GCA_036244855.1 Temnopleurus reevesii | reverse complement strand
ACATAAAACTTTTTGCCATAGAGAACCCTGAAAAGGAGACATTTTGCCATAGACTTTTATACAGGGAAAAACTCTGGCAAAAAGTTTGCGATAGTTTTCTATGGCAAAAAGTTTGATGCAACGAGCACCAGGTGGCTTTTTGAGAGCTGATCTGAATGACACAAATCTATTTCCTGTAAACCACTCCTCCAAATTGAACTTCAGCCTGAATTACATCAATGGTTTTGCGATTTGATATCCACGAGTGATTGACACTGTTTTAGATTTGATAAGAAAAAAATCAAAATAGATGAATTTATCAAATGTTGAAATAAGTGGAATTCAAGTCTCGCTTCAAAGTCAAAAGATGAATGAATGGATGGAGATGTGAATGAATGATAAAATTATAATGAATAAAACATAAATTTGCCCTTGATTTACACCAATCCACATATAGAAAATAAATGTTTGTAAAAATTTATGGCAAGTGTAGTGGTGTACTGGTTTTCTTTCCAACCAGAGATTCACAGGTTCAAATCCTAATCATGGCACGAATTTCATTCAGTAAGAAATCTATCCATGCGTGCTGCACTTGATGCAGGTTAGGCAAATGGGTAACTGGCAGAAATTCATAACTTAAAAAAACACTTCAATTACAGCGCGTATAATAGCTGAACTGATACAGCTAGGGTAATTATGCTACATTCTAGTGCTTGGGGATTATGATAAAGTAACTATTAGGCCTTATTTACAACTGAAAATTATCCATTGCTATTATCACTAGATTAAAAACGGCAAATGAATATCATTCATGAACAATTTTCAACCAATAAGCAAAGAAAGTAGCTGATAGCGATTAAATCATTCTGTATCATACATCTGAAACGCAGTTATCTAGGGAGTCGGCAACTTTCAGGATTTTCAAACATTGATATTTCCAGCACACCTTTTTAACTTAAGTAGAAGGGACAACAGAATTAGACAAAGAAAAAAACGTTCAGAAAAGAACTAGCAGCAACTGAATCATGACGGAAAGCAAGAATGATAGCAACGCTGCATGATTCTGTCCAAAAGTTGCAAAGAACAAAGGGGTCAACAATATGTACCAAACCAATAACATTTTAAACAAATCATCATTATTTCTGAGAAATTGGGCCTGCTTAAACACTGACCACAAAACCACTCGACCCTTGCTCGCAAATATTTTATGAGCATGAAAAACTTATTCACTTGCAATTTCTCATGCTTCCAAAGTGATTTCCGACCCTTTACAAATCTATGAGAATGAGCCCTTTTGTGCTGGCAGTGAACAATGGCCTGGGGGTCGGTAAAATTCAAAAGTTATGTTTTTCTTTAATTCTGCAAGCTTCGGCTTACAAGAAAAATGGACAATGGAAATTCCCCATATTCCTTCCCCGTTTTTTTTAGGTCTGAGAACAAAGTACTCAAATCAAATACACTTATTATTTCTTTTAGCAAAAGCGAGGGAACTTAGTATAAAGGCATATTCTTAAAATTTGTGTTTGATTAAAATTTAGTTATAGGGATTGAAAGCTTATTCTATAAGGTGAGCAGTTTTCATTTATTACACATTATCTATTACTACTTTTTCCTTCATCGTCTCGAACCTTTTTTAAACTACGGGACTTAACAACAGTAATGACTAAACATTTTAAATTCATCTTCTCAATTATTATCCAGACTACCTGAGAAAATATTACTTTAAAGAGATAGCTTGAACAATTCCAACCCCTTAAAAGTTTTCTTTAATTTGCTAATGGGCTGAAAAGTATGATTTTGTATGAAATAAAAAAAGAAGCAATTTACTTCCATTTGCAAATAAATGTATATCTTCTGTATGCAAAGATAAAGAGTATGGAATAGGGGAGGCATCGTTTTGGAAGAAAGTTATTTTGGTATTGTTGGCGAAAAATGAAAGGTATTCCAAAATTCAGAAATGGCCTGGGGTTGTTTTGGTATAATGGTAAGGCAAAGGTCAAGTTAATAATGCACGAATGGAGTTCTTTTTTAATACAGGGGTAATGAAATGGTGGAAGGAGGGGGTAATGATACCGGCAGAAAAAGGTACATGGGTACATGTGTACGCAGGTGGACCAAAAAGTAAAATGGAATTTGGTGGTATGTTGATTGCTATAGGTCATCGACCTACAGACTGCTACCTTCTTGATTAGGTAAAGAAAAACAAGAGCAAATTAGAACCTTGGTAATAATATTTTTCATATGATCAGGCCATATTATTTGCTTCCATAACATTAGGCTATACTTAACTTGTTGATAATGACTATCCAGACAAAAAAATTTCCAAAGGGCTTAACTTATTCAACCACCATATAAAAATCTTCTTCTTCCAGTTAAGTCCTGAAGAAAGAATTATTTCATACTTTGTGAATTGCTAATGACTTTGTGCCAGGTTGCATTGACAAGGGATAAGTTTATCCATAAAAGTGTTGATGCGACAATCACTTCACAATGATTGTTTATAGGCTTAATCAAAAACTTTTCCTTTCATTTTCTCTCAAACAGAGAGTAAAGAAAGGGAGAGTCTTTATACTATTTAAACACTCAATAATTCTAACAATGCATGTGTACATTTCGAAACATGTCTCTTGTATGTCAATCAAATGTACATAACATTCGATGCAAATTTACATGCATGTCTCTTTCAAGCAGGACACTATATTGACTGTCCCAACAGAAAATTATGTCCCCAGCATTTATGTCCCCATCATTATCTTCCCCCTACAATCATACACAAACGCAATTGAGGTGGACATATTTTTTGTGAGGGCTAAAAGTGAGTCATCACATGAATGCACTGTCCAATGGAGGTGTGAAAACCTCTGTTGTAAAAAATGTTGACCTAAAGTTGAGGACACCTATCAACAATGAAAGGGATTAGTGGTGATAAGCTCTTCCATGGGGGTCATTGGGGGTGTACAGAAGGGATTAAGAGTGGAACATAACTGTTCACAGTTAGACTAAATCAGCAAGCCTATATATGTATGCACAAATCACAACCAGTGAATAAGTTCCAAGGATGAAATATCACTCCTAACAGATATACTTCATTTGAATGATGAAATGCTTTAAATCTCCAAATGAACAGAGATGAACATAGTCCACAATCATATACAGACTGGCAGACACTATTTCTCAAACATAAATACAATACGATGGTCTGACAAGCGTGTACACCAATAATAATGCATAATTTCTATGGAATAAATAACAGTCGCCATATATCATCTTCCGTACTTCGTTTGAATAATGAAATAGTATAAATCTACACATATAATTGAGTTGAATCCACAACCACTGGCGATTCATAATATATTCCTCGAACATATATTTCAAAATATGTACAGGATCTCAACTCTCTTACTGTAGCGAGCCAGTAAAACGATTACAATGAATAAGATCTGAGGACGAAATAACATTCCACAAAGAGAAACTTATTTGAATAAAATTTTTTCAAATCTACACATAAATTAAGTTGAATATACAACCACTGACGTACACTTCCTAATATATTCCTTGATCATATATCTCGAAATATGAACACAAAACAAACTGTCTCGCTCAAGCAAGCATGCATGTGCGCTGGTACTAATGAATAAGTTCTGAGGATGAAATAACATTCCCTAAAGAGGAACTTTATTTGCATATAATATTTTAAAGCTACACATAAGCTGAGTTGGATATAGAACCACTGACAAGACACTTCCTAATATATTCCTCGAACATATATCTTAAAATATGAACACACAAAACCAACTGTCTCGCCTGTATGTGCGCCGATACTAATGAATAAGTTCTGAGGATGAAATAACATTCCCCAAAGAAATACTTCATTTCAATAAAACGTTTTAAATCTACACATTTAAGCTGAGTCGAATATACAAACACTGACGTACACTGCCTAATATATTCCTCGATCATATATCTCGAAATATGAACACAAAACCAACTGTCTCGCACAAGAAAGCCTGCATGTGCGACGATGAATAAGTTCTGAGGATGAAATAACATTCCCCAAAGAAATACTTCATTTGAATAAAATGTTTTAAATCTACACAATAGTTGATTTGAATATACCACCACTGACGTACACTTCCTAATATATTCCTCTAACATGTATCTCGAAATATGAACACAAAACAAACTGTCTCGCTCAAGCAAGCATGCCTGTGCGCCGGTACTAATGAATAAGTTCTGAGGATAAAATAACATTCCCCAAAGAAATACTTCATTTTAATAAAAACGTTTTAAATCTACACATTTAAGCTGAGTTGAATATACAACCACTGACAGACACTGCCTAATATATTCCTCGAACATATATCTTAAAATATGAACACAAAACCAACTGTCTCGCTCAAGCAAGCCTGCATGTGCGCCGATACTAATGAATACGTTCTGAGGATGAAATATCACTCCCCATAGAGACGTCAAATGTCAAAATCTAGACACCATTAGCAAGCGACCTCTGTGAAAATGTGGAAGGAATCGCGGCCGATAGCTGCAATCCAAGATGTCTGCGTGGGTATTTTTGACGATTGTGATGCAAAAATAACATTTCTAGACCCAAACCAGACAATCTGTATGCAAGGAATGATACTGGTGGTTGCACGTGATTATGTCGGATGAGAGTCAGTGTTGTAATGTTAGAATATATGGATATTTGAGGATATACTTTATTTCAACATTTCAATAATGGAGGTAAAATAGATGGTTGCAATGGCACATTGGACTAATGTCATTTGTATGTAGGGAGAGTTTACATCCCACCGCTGCCACCAAGTATGGGGCTGAAAATCAAACAATTCAATACTGTACTTTGGCTTAATTTACTGGCTACTGCGATCGCATTCCTAAACCACCCTCCCTCAAAGTCGAACAGAAACAACATTTGCTAAGAAATAACATAGAAATAAAGACATTATAGAGAAGGATGAATACAGAGAACAAAAGGTAGTGAATAAAAAAAATAATGAACAAAGAGTAAATAAATCAATGGTATAAAGATGTTCAATAAACGATCATTCTTATGGATTACCCAAATTGTCAACTAGGTAGGCCTAATGAAGAAATGCTGATCTAATATCTATAAAAAAAAATCTCGCCATGTTACCATAAAAATCCTATTTTGATTGAAAATCATACTAAATATATACAAAATCCTACTAGCTGGTAATATAAATCTGCTAATGTAAACTCCTATTTAAAGGGAAACCCACCCCTGAAATTATCGTGCTCTCATTGAATGAAGAAAAATCAGATGAACAAACTTTGAACAAAATTTGAGCAAAATCGGACAACCCGTTCGAAAGTTATGAATTTTCAAAGTCACAGAGATATGACGATCCCTACCGCTAATGGGGATCCGTGCGATTGGCAAATTTGACGGAATCTGTGACGTTTTGTTGGACAATTCCTCATTCACTCTGTATACAAAATTTCACATTTCCCCATTTTTTTCTGGAAAAAATCAACAAAATGGAAATTTTCGGTTGGGGTATAGCATTTCTATATTGATTCTGCATGTATTTTGAGAAGAATGATGTTGCAGCTTTACTCTAAATTTTACATTAACCCATTTTTTATTATATGTACAAAGTGAATGAGGAGTTGTCGGACATGACGTTTTATATTCAGTCGGTGTTGCCGATCGCACGGATCCCCATGAGCGGCAGTGATCATCAAATCTCTGTGACTTTGAAAATTCATAACTTTCGAGCGGATTGTCTGATTTTGCTCAAATTTTCAGTTTGTTCATCTGATTTTTCTTCATTCAACCAGAGCACGATAATTCCAGGGGTTGGTTCCCCTTTATATATATATACAATAAATTGCCTCTTCAGGAGACTAAATCATACAGACCTACTTATAAACATGACCCCTCAAAGTGCACTGCAAAATGCTACACATCATTCCAACGGTATGCAACATGAAATTGATTACATGATTACCATAATGCATTAAACAATTCAATGTCTGACAGCTTTCAAATGATATCTGTAATGGACAATTAATCCATTTCATATGGACATACATACTTGGAATACTTTCCGATAGCTACGCTGCATTAGTTGCTAATTCATAGCTGGCATAATTCATACATTGTGTCGTAAAGTAAGGTTCTTACATCTACGAAAAGGTATTTATTGAAAGTTTTATAGAAGGAAGTATTCAATTGCAAGTTCTTTTCCAAGAAATTGGAAAGGTATTATTTGTTTTACAAAATAATTTGTCTTAGACAACACAAGAAAAGTTCTAGTTTGCTGACACAAATCTGATTAAATATAATATAATTTAATTTCAATTCCAATTGAACGTTTATGAAAACATACTTCAAAGTAATCATAAATGTATTCATGGACCTGCATAAGAAAGGAAGAAATCCACAATTACAACTTTTGTTAAACGCTTCTACCGTGTACCTTAGAAACATATTTTAATAATTATCTAAACAAATAAACAATGGTTCATAAAATCATCAAAATTTTAGCTTGAAATCAAGGCTTTCATTCTGCACACATATATATATATATAGAAGATTAATTTCATCATTAATTTTCAATTACCTGTTATATGAGCATAATTCAAAGCAAATTAGGAAAATTATCTGCATTAGATTGCTACACAACTGAAATGTCCCTAACAGTTACAAATCCGAAAGAGGCATAAAATCCATTAGCATTTTACCATCTGTAACTCATCCATTTTTTACCATTGTAAGGTCGCGACCTAAATACCTTTACACCACCTTTCAACAGAGATTCCTTTTCCATTCCTCTCTTAAAGAATCGCTATTGCTGTACGAAAAATCTCATATTTTCGCACCATGACCTAAATCCCACAAAATATTGAAGTCATCTTCAATATTTTGGAAGCTCAAATGAAAATGACCATATGACATGTTGAAAACGATCTTACCATGCCCTAAATTTGGAACAGTTTTACCCTTCGCAGGTGATAGAAAACATTTTGTGATTAGCTGGAATAACTTTTGCTGCACCACTTAAAAAATATACCAGATCCATGAGTAGAAAGAGAAAAAAATTCTGCCAAAAAAAATCTGAGCTATTATGTATCGTTTGTCACAGAGAATTTTAATAATCGCTAAAATTAAAAATCCTTAGATTGGCAACACAATTTTAAAAAAAATCATTATTTTCATGCAAATCGGCAATTTAACTTTATAACATGGGTTTTAACAATGAAAATTCAGTTTGGTGATATTGAACTTGATTGGAATGCTCTTAAGAGATAATAAAAAATTCTATTATTGCCAACTTGAGGATGGGACAGATATTAAAATTTGCTGTAAAATAATTTACCTGCTAATTCAAGGACCATGCATGATATTTTGGCAGCCAAAGTATGTCTGAACACAGAAAAATCTAAAAGATCATCTCACCGCGCTCTATTTTGGCAGTCCATCTCAACCTTATTATAGAAAATTTTAAAAACCATTTCACAATGCCTTAAATCTGCAATGATGTAGTCCCTATAGCGATATTTCTGATATTATATCATCCCCATCATCTAAAAAATCATCTCACTGTGCCCTAAATCTGCAACGGTTTAAATCCTTATTTGATATTTTGTCAGCCCAACGAGGCCTGACCCGAAAATCGTATTTCCATTCTCCTCCAATCATCCTGCCATTCATCACGCACCCCCATAGACCCAATCACTTTACTAAAGGTGACGAAAGGATGCCTTATTCTGCCCCAAGTCTACCGGTGGAAGGGGGCGCAGACGAAGCGCTGCAAGGATGAAATGGGATTTAGCCGGCGGGGTGATGATGGAGGGGTGATAACCGCGGGGTTTGGTGATCAGTAGTGATTCGGGCTATAATGGCACCGATCCTGCCTGATTTGGTAATCATAAATTCAAATAAGGATTTAGACAATCCTGTAGATTAGCATTAGGATTAAGCTTATACTATCCACAGCCCTAATCTTACAACTAATTTTAAACACAATCCTCATCTAGAGCCCAAATTGGGATTAATAATCAAATCCACAGAATTGGTGCCACTATAGCGCTCATCTTCTTCCACATACAGCATCCCCTAGCATTGGGAGGAGTAGAGCTAGTCTGCACTATCAGACCCAATACATGCTGGTTATTTTTCTGCCACTTACTAGTAGGAATACATGGGTCTGGAGTCAAGTTTAGCTCATCTAAAAGTACAATTGCACTACTTGGGCAGTAGCTAGTATCTATATACAGCCCTTCACCTCAGACATAATCATACACATATTCAGACAATCTAAATAAACTACTGCTGTTGGGTCAGCAATCAAAGACTACAATTACAATGGATTGGGACTTCTCTTCTGATGATTTTTGCTCATCTTCCGTCAACCGAGGGCAAGAAAACAAATCATGGGTCGACAAGTCCATGCCCCCTCTCCCCTTTCATTAATCAATGCCATAAATAGTTCATCATAACGAGTGTAACATGACGAAGGGACATCGATCCAATATAAGATCTGTTTCGGTGATCAAAAGCTCCCAAGTTCAGAATTTCTAAAATCATTTAATAGGCTGATTTACTAATAAATTACAATGCATGCATGTAACAATTGAACAACAATACTTAGAATCCAGAATCCAGAATATGTTACTTGTTCCTATGTCAGGCAAGACCCAGCAAGCTTTTGTGAAGATAATGCATAAAGGTGCGTGTATTAAAAAACCCACTTATTTCATGAAAAAATTGTGAAAAATTGAAATTTCATCTAAAAGGTATTCAATCTGTATATATTGTTATGTTAAAAAAGATGGACAATCATTATCAATTAAAGAACTGACGATTCCTTTTAAACAACTTGAGTATTTTTAGATCAAAATTGGGGGAAAATCTGAAGGTTTTCGTTCCCACAGAGTGCTGGGGACACCTAGATTTGTCAATCCTCCCCCCCCCCCCTCCACTCCCTCATTCCTTTTTTTCATGATTGTGATTCAATTGTAGTGAGTACCGTATGAATCTAAGGGGGGGGGGAGGGGTGTTCAAAATCAACTGCAAATCAACTGCAACTTTGCAAATTGTAACACAAATTTTCATTTACGCATTTAACAAGACGCGCATGAAACAATGATTTTGATTGGTACGTTCGGATCAACTGCAACTTTTGAACAACACCCCCTAAATGCCATTGACATCAATGTCAATTATGAAAGGAACACAAAGTGATGCATTCTTTTCATTCATATATCTTGACATCCACCAGGTGGTTATTTGAAAACTGATCTGAAAGACACAAATCTATTTCCTGTAAACCACTCCCCCAAATTGAACTTCAGACCAAATTACATCAATGGTTTGGCGATTTGATACCCCATAAGTGATTGACACTGTTTTAGATTTGATAAGAAAAAAATCAAAATAGATGAATTTATCAAATGTTGAAATAAGTGGAATTCAAGTCTCGCTTCAAAGTCAAAAGATGAATGAATGGATGGAGATGTGAATGAATGATAAAATTATAATGAATAAAACATAAATTTGCCCTTGATTTACACCAATCCACATATAGAAAATAAATGTTTGTAAAAATTTATGGCAAGTGTAGTGGTGTACTGGTTTTCTTTCCAACCAGAGATTCACAGGTTCAAATCCTAATCATGGCACGAATTTCATTCAGTAAGAAATCTATCCATGCGTGCTGCACTTGATGCAGGTTAGGCAAATGGGTAACTGGCAGAAATTCATAACTTAAAAAAACACTTCAATTACAGCGCGTATAATAGCTGAACTGATACAGCTAGGGTAATTATGCTACATTCTAGTGCTTGGGGATTATGATAAAGTAACTATTAGGCCTTATTTACAACTGAAAATTATCCATTGCTATTATCACTAGATTAAAAACGGCAAATGAATATCATTCATGAACAATTTTCAACCAATAAGCAAAGAAAGTAGCTGATAGCGATTAAAACGTATCATATCATTCATCTGAAACGCAGCTATCTAGAGAGTCGGAAACTTTCAGGATTTTCAAACATTGATTTTCAAACACAGCACACCTTATCAGCGTGAGTAGAATGATTCTGGACAAAGTAAAAAAAAAACTTCATTCAAGCGTTCAAAATAGCTAGATACACACAAAAGAAATTTCCGTCACTCTTATTCCGCACATAGGATGCATAAGAGCGACCGAAAGCTGCTATTGCTAAAGCCAGATTAATAGTACTGCATTAATTGTAGAGCCCTTAGAGACTTCTAACAGAGGTAATAAGCGCTATATCAGAACTGCATATCATCATTATCAAAGTTATAAAGAAATGTCAGACAAGCCTGATGCGATGAATGGGGGCGTTAATTATTTTGTGTCTACGAAGCTATTGCTAAGGCTTGAATGGAGTAGTTTATTTTGTCCAAAATCCTCTGTTCCTTCCGCTCACAATATATAGACAGAGATTTCTCAATTCAATATTATTACACTTCAGTCAATTCAAAAGATTTCCCAAAGCGTTACCAAATCACGAACATTCCGATTCTCCCACCTCCGTCGATTGTCTGCGTTCAACGTCTCGTACAGGATGTAGCTCTAGGGGTGAGGAATTATGGGACTGTTTTTGTAAGGCTTTCTGGAGGATCGAGGATATAAACGTGGCTTTGATACCGCCCGCTATGAAGATGTCACGTTCGTCTAAATGGTGCACTAAAATAGAACATTTTTTGTCATATTATATGGGGTTGAGGCTACAAAGCGCCATCGCTACACATAGCTAATGGGTGCTGTATCTTGCTATTTTTTTCATTCGTTCATGGTTTTCATATTATTCAAAAATTTCATGAAAAGGTCTCATTAGTCTAAATAGCACATCAAATAGATCCTTTTTTGTCATATCATTGTCTCATATCTTGTTATTTTTCCCTTCGTTCATGGTTTTTCATATATTGTTAAAGATTTCATCTTATTTACTTAAATATTTGGGCTTATTCTGGTCTAAAGCATAATCTTTTTCTTGCAATGTTTTATTCCTATAACTCCGACTCCAAGCCAAAATTCTTTTTCTGGGGGGCATATCAATGCTAACCCTCTTTCTCATTTTGTCTCTATTTTACACACACACACCTCCACACTCTCTCTCCCTCTTTTCCCATTTTCCTCTTTCTTTCTAACTTCATTTTCTTTTTATTTCACTGTGTTTTAATCTTTCTCCTTTTACTAGATATCTTTCACTTAATCACTCTCCCTCTCCTTCCTACTGTTTTATTTATTCACAAGTACTTTACAAACAAGAACATTAGATCCTAACAATATTTTTCCAACCCCTGCAAAATGTATATGTACCCAGATACAAGTCTACATTAGAATGTTTTTAAAGAAAGTAAATTTCAAACATTTTGCAAGATAATCCATTGTATATCTGTACGTGATCTTTGTCGGAATTTATTGAAAAACAGCATAATACTACTACATAGCAATAACACTGCTACATATTTCAAAATGAGTCCTCCTGTCCCATGCATGAATTCCTGTGTGTGGTTTGGGGAAATCTTTCCCAGACGTGTTTAAACGTTAACAGATCCGCCCAGCCGCGGCGGGCCTCTTTCGACAGTCCTCTTGTGCGGGGGAAAAAGAAAGGCAAGAGTACTTCGCAGCCACGCCAAGTCAACATCTCACCATCTGACCCGCAATAAATTGATTCAATACGATCGCCTCTTTTCCCAACGCTCGACTGTCGCTGGGTTTCTATCCCTCAGTCCTGCCAACTCTCACTTATTTCGACCGAGACCCACACAAATACATTCTCATGCTAAAATGTTGTTTCATTTGCATGAATTTCACTTATACTCTAGCATATTTTGACCCCGCAATCATATAATTAGCCTATAAAGAAAACAGGCAATTCAAGCACAATATATTATATTGTTTAACGAACGGATTTATATACCGCTTATCACATCTCCATGAGAAGCCCTAAGAGATATACATTGCAGCATTATTACCCTGGCTTTAGCAGTGCAGCTATTAGGCACACAGGCTATTTCAAAACCTAAATTTCTGCCTTAAAACTATTCATCTCACCTAGGTTGAGTGCAACACAATGTGGATCAATTTCTGGCGGAAAGAAATCAATGCCTTTGGTGGGGCTTGAACCATGACTTTCTGGTTGAAAGGCAAGAGTGAGAACCACTACATTAAAATGCTTCCACTAATGTTTTTGTAAATGTTTCATTGGCCACAAGCAAATTTTTCTACTCGATCAATAGCCTATAGATTAAAAAAAATAATTAAACAAGGAGATAGAAATGATGCATTTTTCATAGTTTTGTTCTGAAATCATTATTTCTATCTATAGATATAGGTACTTCTCAGTGAAGGGACAGAGGAATAGAGTAATTTAACAAATGTCGTACAGTAGTTCATGGAACCCACCATTCAATCATTATCATTGAAATATTCATAACTTTCTTATTTCTCATTAGATTTACTTCAAACATTTTTTTATCTGCTCATCAGATTTCTTTAGTTCTAGTCAACCAGGATTTTTCTTGGGCGGACCCAATCTTTACAGGAATTACAATCATGTTTGGTAGGTCTGTTGGTGTTATCCAATGTTGGCAGCACTGTCACCTTCCGATTCAGAGTCAAACATTCCAAATCTATCTTGTTTCTTTACAGAGAATACATGTCTATCCTCTGTCCCAACATCCACCTATGTAACACGAGGACAACGAACAGTGATGGGATCAGACCAAACTCTTTTCCCATCTGGCTACGGTTTCGGATTGGGAAATCATTTCTTTGTTTTTACGATGGTGCTAAACCATATCGGGTTCTGTTTTGTAGTTCTCGCGGTGTCGACAGATGAGTATAGGTTGCCAATCGGGGATTATTTGGGGTCAAGTTTGCTGATGGACTGGGAAATATCATTAGCAAAATAAGATGGTTAATGTAAAATAATTTTTAGGATAGATTGATTATTTCTTTTCCAAAATAGCAGATTAATTTTTTTTTTATTTGAACCTAGAGTGACATTCACAATATGGTGCCATAATGAATTTGTCATGTTTCCCCAAGAACAATTATTACTGATAATCAAATTGACCTGAAAATTTTGCTTTATAAAATATTTTCTGTTGTAATTAATCTTTGTTGTGAAAAGGATGTAATAAAAGACATAATGATAAGTTTCTTGGAGAACACATAAAATCAAATGCAACATCTTGATGCTAGACTTTTACATTTACCCGTCACTTAACAACATCCCCTAAAAAACCTTGTTTACCTCACAACGAATTTCAAGTAGACAATATTATGGCAAACAAGTCAAGAAGAGAGTAAAGCTTTCAGCGCCATGAGCACCGATAAGTTGGACCTGTGCGCTATACTAGTAGCCACCATTACTATTATTATTAAGATGAATTAATCAGTCAACAATTATAGGTCTAAAAATGCTAGATATGATTCGTTTGACAAATAAGAGATCAATAAATTTAGTTAATAGAATTAAGTAGACAATGAATTAACATAAAAAATACATGAATAAAGAAATGAATCAATTAATCAAAAAAATAAATAAATAGCTAATAAACAGATAAAAATAGCACCATCCCTGATGACAAACAGATCCAAGGCTGATTAATTTTGAGACTCACGTAATAGCCTCAAAACTTTAGCTCCAACACATCACCAAGCGGATTTAATTAAGATGAACCTAACGGCATCAACAGGCTTAACCCACATCTAGCTACTCACAAACACTCCCTTGCAGCAAGCATACTTCTTAACCCTCTAAATGCCGGAGAATAGCTCATGCACTAGGAGTAGCAATATTGAAAATGAAGACAAAATAAACTATACCTTTATCATAGATAGCTAGTATACAGCTTAACACTCTAAATGCCGGAAAACTAGCTCATACACTATGAACATTAAAAGATGAAGAAAGTAAACAAAATTAAAAATCCTTGATTAAACCTTCATTGTAAACAGCTAGTATACAGCTTACCCCTCTACATGCCAGAAACCAGCTCATAAAATATGTACATTAATAGACAAAGAATGTGGACAAATTAACAATTCATGTTTAAACCTTCATCGCAGACAGCTTAACACTCTAAATGCCATAAACCAGCTAATACACTATGAACATTAATAGAAAGAGAAAGTAGAAAAAATTAACAATTCGTGTTTAAACCTTCATCTTAGACCACTATCCTAATGTAAACAAATATTCTGCACACATCGCGGTGAAATGATTTGTGACAAAATATTTGTTCAAGTAAAAGCAAAACAGTTCGATAGCGGGTATGTGCTTGCTTACAACAGCTGTTGCTAGGTTGGAAAAGCTACAAGGTTTGTCAGACCAACTGATATATATGCAATTCACATTCTGACCATTGAACTATTGCTGTTAATAGGTAAATGCATAGTATATTTTCAGTAATCATGAATAAATTTGGCTACATTATGAAAACCATATACTTCCAAAGGTTTCGTATAAGTATACAGGGGGTACACTGATAGCTCTGCAGATTGCGAGTGTGGGCAGGGTAGCCAGACCTTGCCGCATCTTTTTGGCTGCTACAATACTATGTTACAGCCCTGTCCAGGGAGAGTCCTGGCAGTTGTGTGCCAGATATTGGGAAATGGTTGTGTGAGGACACAAAATTATGATGAATAAAATGGCCATCTGTATTTTTGTTGGAGAGATTCTTTGTCCCAAAATTTTTAGTTAATATGCCGTAAAAGATTGTGTTTGAAAAATCTAGCGAGCTTTTGATGCTTTCCCTTATGCAAGCAAGTCCTCATATGGGAGTCTATGTATTAAAGTTTGATTACAGTTGGGAGAAGAATCTGTCTGCATGCATTAAGCTTTAGGCTATGAAGGGAGATTTTAGTATTCAGAATGTATGCTTGAATGGAGACCAGCGTGGGTTATCTGCGGACATTTGATCAATTCAGCTGCAGAGAAGAATCTGTCTACCATCGGAAGATATAGTAATTGTTGAATAGTTAAAAGTGGACTAAATTATCTTCAGTTACAATTAAACCATTTTAATGGAAAACATATGGTCAATGTGAATTGTAGCATTGTGCTATATCAGGGAAGCCTTAAATAAAAAAAAAAGTGAACAATAATAAAAACGATCAATCAAAATGTTGGGGGGAATGACAAAGGCCAAAATAACCTATCTATTCCTTTCCCCTTAGAGATATAGTACTTGCTGAATAGTTAGAAGTAGACTAAAATATCATTAGTTACAATTAAACCATTGGAATGGAAAACATATGGTCAATGTTAATTTTGGCATGGTGCAGTGTCAGGGAAGCCTTGTGTTCAGTAACTTAATCAAAATCATTTAAAAACACTGAATCACATCAAAATGCCTATATCTATATAAGATGTGAACTGATTCCAATTTCCGCAAAAGCCAAAATTATTGTACATCGTGCTTAATACGAAGTGTTTCTAAGTATTCTGTGCATTATTACCCAGCTATAGCAAAGCTATCACTTGTCGCTCATTGCATTCTTCCTACCCCGATACCCACTCGCCCAACCTGGGTTGAGTACAGCATAATGTGAATGAATTTCTTGCTGAAGGAAATAAACATCATGTGTGGGATTCGAACACACGACCCTCAGTTTGAAAGGTGAAAGTCAGAATGTTATCACATATTTGCCACATTATGGAGGCTTTTAATAAAGTATCCAAATCTAGATATAATAACATTGATAGGATATTCTATATTTGTCTTCAGAGGCGTCAAGAAGGTAAGAAAATCTCTTTGGGCAACAAAAACAGACAGGTTCTGGGCGGTGTTTCACCAAGTCGTTCCTAAAGTTATGCACAACTTTAAGTTCGACTGGTATCAATTCTTGCGCTCAATGCGCATACTATTATACGCACAAGAAGGGGTACCAGTCGAACGTAAAGTCATGCGTAAAGTCTTTCTTTTCTTGGTGAAACACCGCCCTGGATGTATTTTTTTAAAGGTGGGATTTTCCCCTTATTGGATTAGTGTCTTTCTGGAATTCAACTCATGACCATAAAGCTTACGAGGAATAGGAATGGGCTGTCCTGCATGTTTTAATACCTATCACACGGATAAAAAATAATTGGATTTATATATAGTGACTGCATCGTTTCCCATCCCCCCTTCACTGTCTTTCAGTATTTCTATCTCCATCTGTTTCTTGGTCTTCATTTTTCCTTTTTTCTTTTAACCTCCCTTTTATTTCTGTATCTCCCTTTCTTTCTCCTCATCGGCATCACCTTTCTTTATTTTGCCTTTCCCTATTGAACGAAGAGATATTTCTCCTTTCTCTCTCTCTCTCTTTCCTCTGCATAGCTTCCCCAGGAGAGGCAAAAAAGTGTGTAGATTACCCCCCCCCCCCCCCCCTGCTCTTTCATACACACATACATATTTTTTCAAATTATTTGGGCCCAGCGCCCCCCCCCCCCCCACCCCAAAGTTCTGGTGGCTGTGGTTACTATTTCTGTCCATCTCTTTCCAGCCCTTTCACTATCTTTCTTTTTTCCTCTGCATTCACTTTCCCATTTATTACTCCTTCACCTCAATTCCCCTTCACCTCTCTGTCCATCTTTCTTTTATCTCTCCCTCCATATTTCTTTTATCTCTCCCTCCATTTTTTTTTAATCTCTCTCTCCATCTTTCTTTTATCTCTCTCTCCATCTTTCTTTTATCTCTCACTCCTTCTTTCTTTTATCTCTCCCTCCATCTTTCTTTACTCTCTCTCACCATCTTTCTTTTATCTCTCCCTCCATCTTTCCTTTATCTCTGCCTCCATCTGTCTTTAATCTCTCCTTTGATCTTCCTTTTACCTTTCTCTCCATCTTTTTGTTATCTCTCCCTCTATATTTTTTAATCTATCCCTCCATCTTTCTTTTATCTCTGCTTCGATCTTTCTTTTTTTCTCCCTCTCTGTCTTTCTTTTACCCCTCCCCAAACCCAAACCCCTACACTTCTCCGCCTTCACGTTCTGCGATCATGCATGCGCGGTGGCAGACGAGAAAAGCGATATCTTCGGCAAACTCTGGCGCCTCCGTCCATCCGAGGGCTGCTCCGACCCTTTACGACCATTAGCTCTCTCTCCCCAGCCCAGCCCCAGCTTTCGTACAGCTTATTTTAAAGCCAATAAGCTTTCAAATGAATACAGCCAGATGCTTGCAGATAACATGAGCGATATAATTAGAATAGAAAGAAGGAATTAGGGAAGAGGAGAGGAAGAAATTAAAAGAGGGAGTGGAAAACAGTGAAAGGGAGAGAAAGGAAGATGAAGCAAGTTAGATAGGTAGAAAGAAGAGAGAAATAAAGAAAGGAAGAATGGAAGAGGAGTTGGATAATGACAGAAAAAACAACATAAATAGCAAAAGGAACAGAAAGCGTAGGACAACGCTGTATAATAACTTAGAAACAGAATAACAAGTATTAACAAAGATGAAAGTCATAAGAAAAGACCAAGACGTGGGTTGGAAAAAAAGAAATGATAATCAATGTTTTGTTTACCCGAGGTACCCAGTTCAGTTTATTAACTCGTGTACTTGTTGGAACTATATATTATTACCCAAAATATCAGATTCAAGCATGCATATGTACTATTTTCTCCACTCCCTTTAGGAGCATTCAAGTAGGGTGTTCAGATAATCAGTGCTACCCAGACCAGAGTCACTTCCTAAAATGTATCCATGCTCACCTGAGTCAAGTGCAGCACATTGAGGATGATTTTTTTTTGCTAAAGGAATTTGACAACTTGTGTCGGTTTCAAAACTTCTGGTTCACAAGCATAAGTCAAAACCAGTACATAAAACCGAGAGATGAATAGGAAGGAAAAAAATCATAATTTTCTCACTAACATGACTAAGAACACAAAATATGACTCAAAGTAACCCAACCTCTCAATTTGTTTTCACTGAAAAATAAATAATGGACTTTTTCTTCTTTGCCACCATCACCATCATTCTTCTTCTTGTATCATTATAATTCATCTCCTTCCCTTATACTCCGGAGGCTATTTTAGAGGGAATACTCCAATTAAAGTAAGTGGGCAGATAGTACATGTCTCTCATGCGTAAGTACGAATCTACGAGGATACATATATATATATACGCATAGAATATCCGTAAATCTTCTCCCATGTAATTTTAATCATGTAATTTTAATCACCAATCTTATATTTTCCACATATATTTTATATGTTATCATAATATATAAGATGGTTTTATCTAACTGTTACAAGTTATATGCATGTTTTTATGAAAAGATCTTTTTGAATATCTGAAAGCTTGCTAAAGACTTGTCCGCCATAGCAACATATTGGATTCCATGGATTGTAGTTCCAGTTTATCATTTGCCAGTTAAAGGGTATCTGAAAAAAGCCACAAAAGGAGCCTTAATCAGGCTGAGGTTCCATGCATCGATCATGAACAAATCATTATTTCCTGATAACCCGTTACCTAGTAATCCATGTCACATTGCATTATCTATTTGGGTTAATTTTATGCACTTGTGTAATATACAAATTATATATTTTTTTCACCTCAGATACCCTGTAAAGGAATGTCATTCATTGGGCTAAATGGAAAAAGACATGCATGAATTTCAACTACAAGTAGATCGGCAAACCAGAATCATTCACCCTATTTCTCAAAACTTTGGAAAAAAAGGAAAATACTACAATTTTTTATCAAATATCACAATAATAATAACAAAACCCCTTAGTTCGCTTTAGTTCGCTTTACTTGCGATGGTTCATTGGACCAATAAATTGCAATCAAAAAGTTTAATGAATAGCATACTCACAGAGATACCAACCAATCTGGAATATGCATAAGGTGTACATTAAAGGGGACGTAAAGTGAGATCTACTGGGATTACGTAATAGAAAGGAATTTACATTGACTCATATACAAACCTCACTCTAGACCCAGCCCGCTCACTCGGATACGAGTTCGACCGAAGCTTGAAATGAAAGCTTCGGATTTGAAAGAATTCCCGTACCCTAGTCTCGCAAGGAGTAATTATGTTATCCATTCCACCTAAACGTATATGCATAGACATTATGGAGGCATTCTAAAACACATAAACATGGACTATTTATTGAGACTAATCATTCTGGGGGAATTTTCCCTCTATCATAGATCCCAGGGGGGCAGACCACATCCAGACAGAGTGGCGAAAATTACGTAACAACCAAATACAATTCACGTCGGTCTCTATAGATATTTTGCTTATAAAATTGTCTGATTAGTTGTCAAGCTGACTGAATAATTGGACAGGGTTAGATAATGGTTGATTGACATTTAACTCCTTTTCCGAAACTGTGCTCCAGGGCTCTGGGCAATAGCATTCGTTTTTCCGATAATGGGAGAAAATCCTCCGTAGATGACGGATTGTTTATCCCTTTAAAATGTGAATAATGCACCAGCTGAACAAACGTGAGTAAAAGCATGACATCAATGACCATACTCTGAGCAGCTATTTACTTTTGATGAATACCATGAATGTAAATGAAAATACAACTCATATACCTTCCGAAACTGTTGGCATCTCTGAAATTAACAAGCCTCAATATGCCCTATCTCATGCCATGACCGAAAAGGATGTGAATGAAAAACAACTGATCATCACTCCAAACAAATTACAAGATGGCCTGAAACATTAAAATGTGAATAACGGAATAGCTGAACAAAAGCGAGTAAAAGCATGACAACAATGACCATACTCTGAAGCTTTTCCCTTGTGATGAATTCCATGAATTTAAATGAAAATACAATGAAATATACTTTGCGATTGTTGGTATCTCTGAAGTAAACAAGCCTCAATACGCCCTTTCTCATGCCATGACCGAAAAGGATGTGAATGAAAAACAACTGATCATCGCTCCAAACAAATTACAAGATGGCCGCCAGAGCCCCATCGAGCATACCCCTGATGAATCGAGTCATTCACAAAACTGTCATCCCTACGCTCCGTAGAGGGCCCTATACCCTCCGAAGACTGGCATAAAATTCATTCCCGCCCCCTTCTTAATCAATCATAGTTTGTCAACACCCCAACGCAATTTTCACTGCATGGGACAACATAAAATTCATTCCCGCCCCATTCCCAATCAATCATAGTTTGCCAACAACCCAACGCAATTTTCACTGCATGGAACAACATAAAATTCATTCCCGCCCCATTCCCAATCAATCATAGTTTGCCAACAACCCAACGCAATTTTAACTGCATGGGACAACATAGAATTCATTCCCAATCAATCATAGTTTGCCAAGAACCCAACACAATTTTCACTGCATGGTACAACATAAAATTCATTCCCGCCCCATTCCCAATTAATCATAGTTTACCCAACACAATTTTCACAGCATGGGACTGCATGAACTTTTCCTAATCAATCACTCTAAAAATGTACACAAGTTACGGTTTGGGGCTAGATGTTACTTTATGGGCGATGAGAGAGTATCTATATAACCCTACACCGCCACTTACGCGTGGGACTTCACGCCCCTACCAGGTAATCAAAATGTATCTACAACCCTACACCAACGATAGCACATGGGACTGTATGCCATTTTCTAATCAATCAATATGAGGCGCCAACACAATTTACATTGGCAAGGAGTTTGTTTGCCTCCACTTCCAAATAAAGCAAGAAAGTGTCTTTACCCTACAATAGAATGAAACATAGGGCTTGATCGACTTTTACAATGGTTTGTCTATGTTAGTAATAAAACATTGTGCTTGTGGATAACTGCAAATTTGCATGTATTGCCATTTGGGGGTGTCCGGTAGGGATAATTAGAAGACAGGAGTGGTAGATTTTTTTATTTAGATGAGGAGGGGGGGGGGGCATATACACACACCACACACATGCACATTGACATGCACTCTCATACATACACACACATTTAATACTGGAGGTGCAGCTAGATCCCCTCCCTGAGCCCCTGCGATTCCATCAGCCGTGTTCGATAGGCGTTCCAATACACGAGAATTTGTCTTCTTGAAACCAATTTATTCCTCCTCCCCCCCCAAAAAAAAATGGAAAAAGGGCAAACTATGAAGAAAAAAATTGTAAGACCCAACAATATCACATATTTTTTTCTCCAATATTTCACTTTATGTATCTCTTTCATTTCAGATACTGCAGCATTTTAGAAGTTCTTGATCATGTGAAATCTTCACACACCTCCCACAATCAATCAAAATTCCCCAGCACACAACGCTGGTTTTCTACGCCCAGACTACATCCTAGATTTTTATTTTATCGCATTCCTTTATACCTATCCTCCTCGGACATTTTTTTAATCTGTGAGAGGTTGCTCCTTTTTAGCACACAATATCTACTCAACTTGATTTCCCAGTTCCGTGTCTTGCGTCCCAACAGTCGATACATGTCAATATAGCCCTAGTCACTGACTAACCGTAGAAAGCGCAGTTTTGTAGTTTGACCTTTTAGTTTCGCTATTTTTGCTCTCTTCTGAATTGCTTCCAATGCCCTCTCTCCTTGTTTTCCCTCTCCAAACTTTTCACTTTCTCTTTTTAAAGATTGAACCACACTTTAGCAGCGATCCCAACCGTTTCGAAACATGAATGAGTTCGAAATTTAAATGTAAGTCCAACAAAAGTGAGAGCAACATGACAACAATAAACATCAGCTATTAGTCTGTGGTGAAAGCCTTGAATTCATATGAAAATACACTTCATGCATATTCTGGAACGGTTGGTAGCTCTTCTTGAGGTCAAGAAACATGCATGTGGCGGCGCCATGGTCTAGTGGTTGTGACTCTCGCCTTTCAACTAGAGGGATCGTAGGTTCGAATCCCACCCATGGCGTCAATTTCCTTCAGCAAGAAATTTATCCACATTGTGCTGCACTCTACCCAGGTGAAAAATGGGTACCTGGCAGGAATATTTATTCTTTGAAATGCCAAGTGCGCCGTGAACTGCTGCCGGGCTAAAGCCAGGGTAATAATAATGTAAAGCGCCTTGAGCACTCAGCAGAGTGGATACGTGCGCTATATAAATTGCATCTATTATTATTATTATGTGAAAGCTTTCATCCACAGTTCTTCAGAAATTTATCTCATTCTTTCTCTCTCCCTGAGCACTTTTGCACTCCTACTCTAGATTTTGCTCCAATCTTTTCCTCCTCCTGCAGGAATATATTTTCCCATTATGTGCTTTAAAAAGAAAAGAACCAAGTGCAAGGTTATTGAATCTTTGTACCAATTTCAAATAGTTTTCGTAGGATCTACGAAAATAATCAATCTACTACTAATTAATCTACTACTGAGGACGAGTTAATTCTACACGGAACGTCGTGTTTTTTATCTTTTTTAGCTTTTGCTCAGTCCTTTTCAGGACTATTTCTTGAAAGATAACCCAACACCACATGGTGCAACCGCAAACCTCATTGAATGAATAATAATTTCAAATACATCTCGATGAGAAAATGTATTAAAAAAAAACAAATTAACGCAATAAATACCATCAACATAAAATCTAACAAAAACATGTTAATTTTAAGAATTTCTATGTGATATCACGCTCTGGTCGTAATACACGCATGAAAATATGTCCTATATATCAAATAATAAAACTAGAACAGGAAATTCATCTAATTATTTCCCAAGTCTTGTTGCCAGCAATTAAAGAATCACATTTACAAGTTGTGGATATATCTTCAGATCCATGAAGCCCAACCTGACTAACTTTATCTATTCTACATGTACATTTAGTTTAAATCAATTTACTCAATTTTCATTTATCGTGTTTACTAAAAGTGCACCTTATTCATCTAATATCATACAAAATCTCAATTTTATCAGAGAATAAGCAACTAATAGAAACAAAATTACCTCATTCAATCACATATTCCAATCCTATCTAGCTTAATTAATTGACAAATTAGGAATGTACGCAATCATACGCTAATAGTAATTGATGTAATAGGGACAGGCTAACAAAAATTACATCTTAATTTTCTATCCCTATCCAATCTTCGGCCGTTAATTTGCCGAATAAGCAGTGGCCTCAATCTAAATAAAATAGTACAGAGTCCCTTTGTTTGCTTCTCAAAAATATGACAGACTTAAATATGATGTCATTTTTGTTTGGTGTTTGCGCCAAAGTTGAAAGAATCTGGTGAATTACTTTTGTCCTGTGTCGGTATGTATTAAGAAAGTTCAGTCTCCTCAATCGGGCTTCGAAGTATTTCCAAGAATTTTGTTAAATGCACAAATTTTAGATGGGTAAGTCATACTCTTCTTAAATATCTTTTGCAAAAATGATATTAAGAAATTACCAGCTTTTACTTGTTTTAACAGAAAAATAGAACAAATTTACTTTCTGTCTGCATATGTCAGTTGCGCAAAGAATTATATATCTGTTTCTATGCACAAGGTATGTTTTCAAATTGGCAGTGAATATATTCCTAAAGTTTTCAAGAATTTGGATGCACAATCATGCTTCTGCTGATATTTTGTGTCTTAAAAGACACAGTATCAGTTTAATTTTGTTGTGATTAGGCAGAAACTAATGAATTCAATTGCTCTATGTTGGTACACATGACTAGGTTTGCTAATTGAGAAATACTTGATATTGTTATGTATGACATCAATATGGGTTGGTTTAAAAAGCATTTTGCATAATTTTGACAATTCATCTAAATGCTTTTTCATCCACAGGACATTATGCAGAGGTATAATAAAAACAATCAAATTTACAAAATGCTTTAGTTTGAATAAATTAGCAGAGAAGGATTGTCAGTGCCATTCTCACTTTTCATCTGCATTTCATAGTAAAAATGGTTATAGCAACATTCATATGACACAGTGCATAGGCCATCAGAGAGCACATAATCCCCCAAACAACCATTTCTATTTTTGTTCATTATTCAATCATCTTTTTCAATTGCAATGCAACATTCATTCTTTATCTTTCATTTACCTGTACTACATTCATGTGGGCCAGATCAAAAGACAATGTTGAATTAGGTATTCAAATACAGTTGATCGCTTGTGGATGTTTTCGGATAATGTGCCAATTTGATGATTGATTTCGCATGCTTGGGGGATCTACACAGCACGAATGTTTCAAATGCAATTACGATAATCTAAGCAATCAGTTGAGGTATATCAATTTTAAAAGTTTCAAAGACAGACATTTAACAAGTAGCATCGATCTTGTGTCCTTTTCTGAATACTGATCACTTTGTGAAGAGTTCTATCTAGCAAAGGTCATTGAATAATATTCTTTCAGAGTGCAATTTGGACAATTTAGACAAATAATGATGATAATAATTAGGTGCTTAATACAAATGATTTTAAGTGCACAGTATTCTGATTATGAAAAGATTATTAGGGTAAATTAATCTAAGTATTTCTATTTTTGAACGGAACGATACAAATGTTAGACACATTGACAAACATTTTTTAACAACTATCATCAGTCCGATAACTAGCACCAGGAGTGACTTTTCCTGAATATATTTGTAGAGAGCACTGTTTGCAAAGGTCATTGAAAAATGTTCTAAAGAAACAATATTACCTTTTCAGTAACTGAGCTATCCAGATGGTTTAGACAATTAATCTAAGTATTCCTATTTATGCATTGACCAGACAGACACTTAACAAAAAGTAATAATCTACATCCTTTTCAGATACTGATAAGTTTGTAAAAGAAAGGCCATCTTGCAACGTTCATTGGATAATACAGTCTTGAAGCGATTAAGTATTTCTAGTTTTGCATTGAACAGACAAAAAAGTATCAATCTACATCCTTTTCCAAATACTGATCAGTTTGTAAAAAAAGTGCTGTGTCGTAAAGTTCATTTGACAACAAACTCTTGCAGCGATTAGTTAATTCTTTTTGGGCCTTGTAGAATATTCACGTTAGAAAGAAAGACACGCATTTAACAGCGATCATCAATCTACTTCCTCTTTTGAATATTGATCAGTTTGTAAAAAGTACCTTCTTGCAAAGTTCATCCAACTATGATGTCATTTAGTGATGAGCAAATTACGTATTTCGATTTTGGCCTTTTTTTTCCTCATTAGGTTTTCTCTGGCTTTTTCAACCTAGGGAAAAGAGTTCGGCTTACGGTATTTCATGTAAATCTTCATGTACATACGTTTGACTGATTTTAGTCATGTTAATTGCAGAGTTTTCTAATATGTGACTATGTTAAACACGATATGGGCTGTTTCCGCAGGAATTAGGTCGAGAGGAGGCAGAGAAAGGCCGGTTCCGATTTCAACAGCATTATAAACGAACATTGCGTTCGACCTAATCTTTCGGAGATGGTTTATATCGTGTTGCTATTAGTGTAAATAGTTATGTTTAAGTTTTTATTACTATATAATACACAGTGCCGAGTTTTGCTACTGTATATGCTCATGCAGTAATGTATTTCTTAAACACGATATGGGCTGTTTCTGCGGGAAT
>BQKZ01002680.1:0-51481 GCA_036244855.1 Temnopleurus reevesii | reverse complement strand
TCCATTTTGGCATTGACTAAGTTAGAAAGACAAGACTCGCATGAAGCGAGCATAGATCTAATGCCTTATAAGAATAGCAATCGGTTTCCAAAGAATTTTTTTTCTCGTCTGGGTCATCTGGCAACGATGTCATTAGACAATTAGTAAACATATTTCTATTTAAGAATTGAATGAAATACAAAACTATAAAATCAGACATGTATTAACAACAAGCATCGATCTTAATTGCCTCTTTTCTGAATGTACATCGTAGATTAGCTTGCAAACAGTGTTGTCTTGAAAAAGGCAGGGAACAGTGTCACTCTAAATCAGATATCTGGAAGTGTTTTAAAAGCAATTAAGATAACTTAATTGATTAACTCCGGTGCAAAAGAAGATGGAAGTTTGAAAAACAGACAGGCATTCACAATTATCATCAGCCTCCTTATCCTTTTCTGCACATGGATTTAGTTTATAAAGATTATTTGTCAGTCCAATTTGGGTCATTAGACTTACTGGAAACATAGTTCATGAAGACAAAATAAATTCATTTATAATGATATACACAATTTGTCTACACATTTTTCATTTATACCATTGGATCATCTGAAAGTAAGAATAACAAACATTTAACAACTTACATTGATCCCCTTTCATTTCTTAATTCAGTTTAGTTTGCAAGGAATGCTTCTAGCAAGGTTCATCTAAAAATGCTCTGAAGAACATGTTATGAATTTTTCAGAATGTAATTACGATAATTTATTTGATTAATTTAGGCATTTCTATTCAGGAATTGAATAATATGAAAATTACAATGGCGGACAGGGAGTTAATAAATTGCATCAATCTTAACATCTTCCTTGCATACAGATTAGTGTATAAAAAGTGACATGTGGTAAAGGCCATCTTACATTTTTTTTTGTTCCAAAATACCGGATATGAATATTTCAGAGGCAATTTAAATTCAGGCAATTAATCCTGGTTTAACTAAGTTAGCATTGAATTACGTCAATATTAAAACAAGAATGTTATCAACACTTAATAACTAACATCAATCTCCATATAGACCTTGCATACTGATTAGGCCCCGGTAACATATAGCCCCGGAAGCAACACGATTCAATACGACTCTTTGTTAATGCACAGTTAACTGCCTCAGAACAAAGAGTCGTGTTGAATCGGGTTGCTTACGAGGCCGTATGTGACAGGGACTTAAGTTTGTAAAAAGTATTTGGTTTATCAAACTCCAGTCAAACCTGTAGTCGGGTATACTAGAAGATTCAAATATTTACATTCTCTGTACACTAAAGACGATCTTGGCAACCCCAAACTTGCATGAGGCTTGCCTGACAATGCAAAGACTAATGTATGCAAACTGGAATCCAAGTATTCTAGTCCAATAGGCGGGTTTACTAATAGATGCATATTTTATGCATACCTCTAACACAAAGGTTGTTCTTGACAACCCGAAAGCTTGCCCGAGGCTTGCCTGACATAGCAACAAGTAATGTCTGCAAACTGGATTCCAATTATTGTAGTCTTATTTTTATCAACCGGTCTATGGAATACCACGTAACTACTTTAAACGCACATAAATTTGAATATATAAGTAAACCGCCTATTGTTGAAGAAATACCATGGAAATTGGTTGTTTGGCATGAAATATGCATACATTTGAATATATTAGTAAACCGACCTATTTGATAAACAAAATACTACATTATGTTTCCTTTCAGCCATCATCAAAAATACCTCAGGTGAAGAGGGATAAGCAATCCAAAACCAAAGAAATTATAGCATACATGCATGTATAAAACAAAAAATACTTTTCCGGAGGAAAATGTAAAACAAACCTTCACAAAATCCCTTCTACTGTACACGTAAGCGTATTCTGCAATGTTGCTACACAAAAACAGATTCCTTCATTCGATACACATCCACTCATTCACACTCAACACTACACTCTGGGGAGCTTTTAAAGAGGAAACACTATGAACATGAAGAACAAACATGACAAACTAATAAATTCCCATTCAAGCCTTCACATTAGCTCTAGCAGATAAAAAAAATTAGATTTTATGTTTGTTGTTTTTTGTATTCAGCAAAGCCCTCACAAAATACCATGCTTTCAATTGCAATATATTTTATACTGTACGTGTAAGCGTATTCTGCAATGTTGCTACGCAAAAACAGACTCCTTCATTCGATACACATCCACTCATTCACACTCAACCGTACACTCTGGGGAGCTTTCAAAGAGGAAACACTATGAACATGAAAGATAAACTGGACAAACTTGCAAATTCCCATTCAAGCCTTGGCATTAGGTCTAGCAGACAAAAAAATGAGATTTTATGGGTTTTTTTTGTGCATATTCAACAAAGCCGTCACAAAATTTTAAAAATGGTCATTTTACCCTGCTTGCAATTGCAATTTATATCCTACTATACATGTAAGCATATTCTGCAATGTTGCTACACAAAAACAGACTCCTTCATACGCAACCGTACACTATGGGGAGCTTTCAAAGAGGAAACACTATGAACATGAAAGATAAACTGGACAAACTTACAAATTCCCATTCAAGCCTTCGCATTAGCTCTAGCCAGGGAATTGTCATGAAAGGAGAGGACATTCTCTGGTCTCTTTGTCCCCATGTAGCGAGCCGACAAAGAGCCAGGTGCTTGTAGGCACTTGCTATCCAGGTGTTAAAGACAAAAGAGCTTATGCGTTGCTTGGACGAGGAAATTAGATGCGTAAAGTAATCATATGCATCAGTTCGCCGTGTCATTAAATACATTTCATCTCGTTTGTCTATTACGCCATAACGGGAACCAGCGAATGGATCCTCATGAAAATTTGTGATTATTAAAGTGCAAAATTACCAGAAACACGCAAAAACACGCTCTCGTGAATAACACTATGTCGTAGAATGGAAGTCACATTTTCAATTTTATGAAAGTAAAATATGCGCAAATTGTCGGAACAGCCTTAAATATTGTATTCTTGTGAGGGTGTAATTTTCCTTTTTCTGTCAAAAGCATTAAAATCTTAAGTTGAATGAAGTTCTAAATTGGTAAAAACTGCTAATCTGTAGTTTTTCGATAATTCCATCCCTTTCAGTTTCTATTTTAGGGCGAAAATAACCCTCTAATTTGGGAAAATCATAATGATCTAGAGCCATCTAACTGACAACAGACAAGTTGCTGGTGCTAAGGCGGCACGGCACATGGAACTTCAAAGCTTTAGTGAACAATAATGGAATGCAATGAATCCCATTGATGTGCTATACAGATTGCTTGTACATTTACATAACATTGGAAGAGATTCCACTTCTTTCTTGTCACCTCCCTGCTCTAGCAGACTAAAAAATAGATGTTATGTTTGTGTTTTTTTTTTTTGCATATTCAGCAAAGCCCTTACAAAATTAAAAATGGTCATTTTACCCTGCTTTCACTTGTAAAGTCTATTCTACTGTACATGTAAGCGTATTATGCAATGTTGCTACGCAAAAACAGACTCCTTCATTCGATACACATCCACTCATTCACACTCAACCGTACACTATGGGGAGCTTTTAAAGAGGAAACACTATGAACATGAAGGAAAAACTAATTGAACAAAGAAAACAACTCCCAGGGAATGATTTTACTTTTCATATTTGATTAGCAGTTTCAGACATTGAGAAAATATTGTCAATACTTTACTGTACAGTTCTCTGTGAACAAAAGTTGCTGCACAAAACATACTTTGTATATCAATCCTGCAAAAATGCATAGCAAAGTGCGATGTGATACCAGGAATATATTCCCTGAACTCCTCATTCAAGCATTCATTATAGCTCTAGCAGAAAAAAGAAAGCCTTCCTGTTTTTGTTCATTTATATTCAGCAACTGTGTGCAACACCCGTTCTACATTCCTTCGCAGAAAAAACGAAAAGAAATTTAATTTATATATGCTACAGCCATTTTAAATTCTTGAATGGAGAGAGCCGTTTCTTTTGTCCAACTTATTTGTCCCTCAATTTCATTGTGCAATCTGTAGAAGAAACTCATTCATGAAACATACATGCTTAGATTCAATTCCTCTTATCGGCAATTTAACGCTTCTTCAATCTCATGTTCGTCTCTTGAGCCTTTTCGTATCTCCGTTTTAAGGATGTGAAGTTGTTTACCAGTAGTTTTTTTTTTCTGTAGTGGTTTCACCCCGAAACATAATTCATATGGATTGTGCAATAGTGTTCATATTAGTTTATGAATTTAGTTTCTCTTTGTTTTGCTTTCATTCTCGCTCGCGGGCTCTCTGAATTATACTGTTACAATTTTACTTGATCTGAAAAAAAGCCTATAGCGCTCCAAAGCATTCAGAAACAGATGGATTCAATGTAAACACTAATAATCAATCCATCCATCTATCAATCCATCTATTAATCCATCCATCTGTCCATCCATCAATCTATCGTTCCACCTCTCTATCCATCCATTACTCTCTCCCTCCATCAATCTACGTTCCCTCCCTCCACCCATCCATCCATTCTTCCATCCATCCATCCATCTATCATTCCATCCATCCATCCATCCATCCACCAGTCCATCTTTCCATCCATCCATCTTCACCATCCCTCCATCCCTCCAGGTCATCTACCTTGCGCATAATCAAATTTGATGTCACAAATACACCTCTCCTCCGTGCTCGTTCCCACGGAAACGCAAAACAAGAGAAATGTTTCGCTCCGAAACACAATCCGAATTGCGCGACACAATCCACATCTCGCAGCGCCAAGGAAGACATAATTGCTCAATACCACTTTTACCAATGCATCTTTCATACGCTCGATGATGAATCGCTCTCGAGAGAGGTATTCTTCTTACGTCTCAATTCGGAATTGTCGGCTGCTTTTTCGGCTGATTTGTTTTCACTTTCTTATCTATTCGGAAAGGGAGAGTAACTATGGCGATTCTTAATTCAGGCTTCTTCAGGTAGTAAAATTTATGTTTAAGCGGTCAGTTGATGCGTAATGAGTTTTGTATGAACATGAAGCAACAATGTTTTCACAGGAACAAAATATTGTTAAGGAGAAAAAATTATTTTGCTGTTGAATATCAATGACTACTATCAGCTTGCGGTTCAATACAAAAATACCACTTGAAAATACTGAACTTTACATTAAAAAAAATTACACTTTAAAAAACAGTGTTTTTCATGGCAAAAAAATATTGTTAAGGAGAAAAAAATTACTGTTGAATGTCAATAACTACCATCAGCTTGTGGTTCAATACAAAGTATTCTGTGAAAATACTGAACTTTACACTATTGTATCATAAAACTATACCTTTACCATGTATATGATTATACAAATTTTTCAAATCGTTACAATACCATTTTCTTTATCTTCATTACCATTGTTATAATCAAGAGAATTATCATCACCATAATTATAATAACAATCATCTCCTTCTTCATCATCACCACTATCATCGAGCACACCTTGTCATCATTATCATCACCTTATAATTACTATTATGATCAAGATTATACTAATTTTTCGAATCATTACCTATAACATCTTATGTATAATCATTACAATTCATCCGTGTTTTCAAGAAATGGCGGGGGTAAGAGGATATCGTTACAAAAAATGAGTTACAAATCCATTGAAACCATGTCATCATCCTCACCATCATCATCATCATCATCATTATCATCATCACCATATAATTTCTATTACGATCAAGACTATACAAATTTTTCGAATCATTATCAATAACATCTTATGTATAATCATTACAATTCATCTGTGCTTTCAAGAGGCGACTGTAGTCAGAGGGGTATTGTTACACAAAATGAGTTACACATCCATTGAAACGTGTCCTTTTATAGAATTAACATGTTGTTGGATAGGATGCTCGTTGAACTGGTGCTATGTCAGGATTTCTTTATCTTCATGCAACAATACCCTTTGGCTCCAATCAGTTCGTGAAAAAATGGACGAATGGTTATCATAAAGATCATCATCATCATCATTATGATTACAATATTATCATCTCCATCATACTCAGCACCAATGTCCTAAACAACAATATTAATTTTTATCACTATCTAAGCCCCAAATCTTCATGGCCACCTTTCTAAAATACATCTTCACTATCATCTCTATCACTGTCTCTCCCTCTCATACACAACCCCCCCCCCCCCCAAAAAAAAAGAACCCACTCATATAACTTTACAGCCTGTTTTGGGGGACAATAATCTACTAGACATATAACACTGAATAAAATCACTGTAAGCAAATGGACAAAAGATTTAGACAAAGTAAACAACTTTCATTCAAGCATTGACAATATTTAGCTAGATATGCACACACGAAATGTCATATGTGGAGTTTCCTATTTGTTCATAAAGCTACTGAGAAGGCTTGAATGAAGTCGATTACTTTGTCCAAATTATCTTTAACTTCTGCTCATAGTGAATACATACTGGACAATTATAGATTTTATCATTTTTAAAATTTTCTCACCATAAAGATCACAATTAAAATCATATGAGGAAAAGATTTTTCTTACCTGTTTCCAGTTGATAAAATAAATGAAGGTCCGAGCACGAATATGAAAAGAAAAATGGAAATGACACATTTACAATTAGTAAAAGATATTGATGGTGATGTTACACAAAAGATCTTCTCGTTATTCCTGATATTTCTATAATTTAAATCATCTTACTTCATCCATTTCTCATTCATCAATACTTTCAAATGCAACATCTACATAGAATGACCAGAAAATAAATGTTCACAAAATTGCACTGTTATTTATGTATATCTTCATTCCTTCTGCACTGTCACCTTTCTCTCACCCTGGTTTCAAATGTATTCTGATATCTTAATTCCTCTTTCATTATCCCTCTTTTATTGGTGCAAAACCTTCTTCAATCTCTTNGCTTCTTCAGGTAGTAAAATTTATGTTTAAGCGGTCAGTTGATGCGTAATGAGATTGCACGAACATGAAGCAACAATGTTTTCACAGGAACAAAATGTTGTTAACGAGAATAAAATATTGTTAAGGAGAAAAAAAAATATTTTGCTGTTGAATATCAATGACTACTATCAGCTTGTGGTTCAATACAAAATATTCTGAGAAAATACTGAACTTTACATCATTGTATCATACAACTATATCTTCATCATGAATATGATTATACCATTTTTTAAAAATTATTACAATACCTCTGTATCTTCATTACCATTGTAATAATCAAGAGCATTATCATCACCATAATTACAGTAACAATCATCATCTCCTTCCTCATCATCACCACTATCATCAAGCACACCTTGTCATCATCAGCATCACCTTATGATTTCAAGACTATACAAATATTTCGAATCATTATCTATAACATCTTATGTGTTGTCATTACAATTTGTCCTTGTTTTCAAAAAGTGACTGGAGTAAGAGGGTATTGTTAAACGAAATGAGTTTCTTTATCTTCATGCAACAATACCCTTTGGCTCCCGTCAGTTGGCAAAAAATGGACGAATGGTTATCATAAAGATCATCATCATCATCATTACGATCACAATATCATCATCTCCATCATCATCATCATTACCAATGTCCTAAACATCAACTTTCTCTCCCTCTCATACTCAACCACCCCCAAAAAAACCCACCCACATAACTATAAAGCCTGGTTTTTCCCCCATACAATAATCTATGAGACTTTTACACTAACAATGAATAATTTCAGTGTGAGTAGAATGGACAAAAGATTTAGACAAAATAAACAACTTTCTTTCAAGCATTGACAATAGCTAGATATGCACACACAAAATTTCATGTGTACTTTCCTATGTGTTCATAAAGCTACTGAGAAGGCTTGAATGAAGTCGATTACTTTGTCCAAATTATTTTTAACTTCTGCTCATAGTGAATACATACTGATTGATTACATATCTTAATCTTTTGTAATGTTCCTCACCATATAGACCACAGTTAAAATCATATGATGAAAAAAAATTTTCTTACCTGTTTCCAGTCAATGAAATGGTTGAAGGTCCCAGCATGAATATGAAAAGAAAAAAAAGGAAATAACAAATTTATAATTAGTACAATATGCAAAAATTATTAGTAAAATATCTTGGTTATTCCTGATATTTATATAATTCTAATCATCTTACTTCTTCCATTTCTAATTCATCAATACTTTCAAATGCAACATCTACATTTAGTAATGACCGGAAAAATAATGTTCTAAAAATTGCACTGTTATTTATGTATCTCTTCATTCCTTCTGCACTGTGACCTTTCTCTCACCCTGGTTTCAAATGTATTCTGATATCTTAATTCCTCTTTCATTATCCCTCTTTTATTGGTGCAAAACCTTCTTCAATCTCTTTATCTCTCCTCTCCTTCCACTCCTCCCCTCGCTCTCCCTCTCTCTTCCTTTCTCTCTCACCCTGGTTTCAAAACATATTCTGATATCTTAATTCCTCTTTCATTATCCCTTTACCNACCTTTCTCTCACCCTGGTTTCAAATGTATTCTGATATCTTAATTCCTCTTTCATTATCCCTCTTTTATTGGTGCAAAACCTTCTTCAATCTCTTTATCTCTCCTCTCCTTCCACTCCTCCCCTCGCTCTCCCTCTCTCTTCCTTTCTCTTTCACCCTGGTTTCAAAACATATCCTGATATCCTAATTCCTCTTTCATTATCCCTCTATTTCATCTTTTATTGATACAAAAGCTTCTCCACTCTACTTGTATTCTCCCTCTCTCCTCTTCTCTCTCTTCCATCCTCCTTTCTCTCTCACCCTGGTTTCAAACTGCTTTGAAATATTATTCCTCATTTAGATTATCTCATATCTCCTCTCTCTCTCTCTATCTCTCCTTCTTTCTCTCTCACATCTCTTTCCCTCTATCTATTTCTTTCTTTCCCTCTCTTCCTATTTCTTTCCCTCTCCCCCTATTTCTTTCTCTCTCTCACTCACTATTTCTTCATCTCTCCCTATTTCTTCCGCTCTCTCCACCCCCTCTCTCTCTCTGTCCCTCTCTCTCACTCTGTTTCACTGCAACTCATCCCTCTTCCCAATTTCTCCCTCTGCGCCTGGGCCCATTCTTCGCTTACATTCAAATCACCTTATTCTGTTTTTCAACCATCTTTTTACCCTTCATCCGCATGAAACCCATACTGCCTCAGCGTCCCAATGGACACATATTTGTAGCATATCAGTGCCTAGGTATTATAGTGGTACAATGCTATGGAAACTTTCACATCATAAAGGATCGCTGGAAAGAGTCCCAAGAAGAAATTATGGTTATAGCAATGAGAGTGGGGTTTCCGTGTGCAGTCCAAACACAGGAAATAGTTAATGAAGGATTGTTATCAATTGATTTAGAATGTACAAAATCAATTAAAATGTGATAATTATATCATCATCACTATCACTGTCATCATCATCATCAATGACATCAGCATCATCATCATCATCATCACCTTCATTATCACCAAGATCATCAATATTATCACCACTAACATCAACATTATCATCATCATCATCACCATCACCATTACCATAATAATCACTACCATCATCACCAACATCGCCATCATCACCATCATCATTTTCATTGTCTATCTTCATCACCACCAACATTAACATCATCATCACCACCATCATCACCATCATCATCATCATAACCATTATAATCATCACCAACATCATCATTATCATTACCATCATCATTACTATCACCTTAATCACCACCATCAACATCATCACTACCACCATCATCACCACCATCATCATCATCATCATCACCACCATCATCATCATCATCACCATCATCCTCCTCCTCCCCATCATCATCATCCTTTTGACTGTCCACCTGTCTTTCATTTCATCACAACATTTCCACATCTACCTTAGATAGTGCTTTAGACAAAAACTCTTTTTAAAAATTTTCATCAAAATACCAGTTATTTTCCCACAAAATGCCACCCAAACCCAACCTTCATCACAAAATGACCCCAAATCCACCATACAATTCATCCACGATTGCTTGATGTGAACGGCCCCCCGATGAAAAGGAACGACATTGTCCGCTTCTTGGATGACAGTCACCCAACACTGTTCTCCGATCGACGGACCCCGGTAATCACATGGAATATGTAAATTTCACCGCATCCCTTTCAACGATACTATCATCCAACTTCGCGCATCTTCTCTTTTTCTTTGTTGTATCGGCCGAAGAGAGAGACGCAATTATCCCAAATTAGAGTGCGAGGAAGAGAAGCAAGATGTGCATTAGATATGAGGTCTAGCTAATTTCTTTTCAAGGAAAACGTTAGCTTTTGGTGCTTATCCTATGGTTGGAGTGCTTACTTGTACAGCTTTTATGATTACTCAGTTTTAAGCTGTAAAGATGACAGAGATATGCAATTTGGAAAGTAAATCTGACTATGAAATACCACAAAATCCACACAATTTCATCCGATACGAATGATTGACATGGCAGAATAAACAGCGATTCTTCATGGTAGATAGTCGATCATTTGATAATTTGTAATGTACAATCAAGATACATTTAACAGATTATAAAGACACGAAAATACAAACAACAATTTATAAGTCTTGCTATGTTGGACAGACAAATAGTGTAGTTTTGTCCCTGTATTGTCTTTACAGTGTGTTCAAATGTCAGTTTTTACTAATCTTTTACAGCTGTACTAGAACAGTGTAGCTTTACAATGACAAAGTGAAATTCAACTTTAGCCAACAACACAAAGTACGGCTTCAACATGGATAAAATTTCTACTCCGCTCAGATTCAAAACAGCTCTGAACAATCCATAATAACGATAATATTAATAATAGTACATGGATCTTAAGTCCTGGTCACACAGGACCTCGGAAGCAACACGATTCATCCCGACTCTTTGTTAAATCACAGTTAAAGTGGAATGAAACCCTGGAATTAATTTGCTATCAGTCGATGGAGAAAAATATGATGATCAAACTGTGAAAATTTGAGCTTAATTTGACAGTCCGTTCAAAAGTTACGAATTTTCAAAGTTTCAATTATCCCATGTCATGGGGATCCTTGAATTGGCAACGCTTAACAAATCTATGACGATATGCGGACAACTCTCCATTTATTTTGTACATGATTTTTTATAATTATGGAATTTGATTGAATATACCATAACTATTCAACATTATTCTTCCAACAATACTTGAAGAATTATCCAACACCTATAATACTGACGAGAAAAGGGAAAATTTTGTCCACTTTTCTGAAAAAAGAAGAAATTGTTAAATTTTGTGTACAGAATGAATGGAGAGCTGTCCACAAATACGTCACAGATTTGAACGTAGACGACTAATAATTGGTCGGCGTTGCCGACTCAAGGATTCCCATGACGGGACATTCACTATAACTTTGTATATTCATAACTTTTGAATAGATCGTCGGATTATGCTCAAATTTTCACAGTTGGTTCATTTTATTTTTCTCCATCTACCGAGAGAATATAAAATGCAGGATTTCGTTCTTCTTTAGCTGCCTCAGAACTACGAGTCAGGGTGAATCGTGTTGCTTCCGGGGTCCTATGTGACCAGGGCTCTATATAACGCACTTTCCATCCTAATTAGATGCTCAAGGCGCTCAGAGTAAATTGAAGTGATAAAATAGAAATACAAAATATGATACAAGGCAAGAAAAGTCAAAAGGCACACTGAAACAGGTAACTCTCAAGGTTGCCCTTGAAGACAGTGATGTTGAGGTTTAAAAACTCTATGGAAGAGCATTCCACAGAGTAGGTCCTGAGTGAGCAAATGCTTGTGCACCCACATCAGTCCATTATACAATGTTTTTCTTCATAAAGTTCTGGTGTGAACTGAATCATGTCTTAACAAGGATAAGAATGTTAAATAATGGAGAAGAAATGGTTTGAAACAAGCATTATATAAACAGTCACTGAATTCCATGACTGAGGCGGCGTGGCGTGCGCCTGAAATCAAGCTGTTCGGGACAGTCATAGACTTGGGTTAGTTCCTGCCTGTGGGTTCGAATCCTGGTCGCATACCGTATTTCGGATCGAGACGTTAAGATGGCGATCCTCTTTCTCCCTTCTTCTTCTGGCGTAAATATTCAGAGTTGAATGATACACGCCTCTAAACTACATCCTATCCTATCCATGACCAGTGTTCTTAGAATAATAATAATATACAGCATTTAAACATGTCATCTCTCTAGTCACCTATTCAGAGGTGCGAGACAAATTATCCAATATTATCTACCTCTTGAATAACTCTCACTCAGTCAACATCTGTGCTGAAGTTTGTATATTTGTCTACACTTCCACAGTACTCTAGCCCTAGTCTGCAAGCACATACCCTAGACTTTCGGTGTGTGCATGCGCAGAGCGTGATACAGGGTATGCATTGTGTGACTACATCACACACATACAGCATTGCTCTATACCTTGGCGAGAGCATGTAGACACACAATGCATACCTTGTATCACTCTCTGTGCATGCACACACCGAAAGCCAAGGGTCTGTTCTGGCAGACTACTCTAGCCCTTCCATATCTATGACAGGGTTTATTTTATTAAGTTGATGTCTACATGTTTTATCGCTCTATCATTGCATAGGATAGCACCATAGTTATAATGCCAATTGATGTTTTATCTATCTTTACATAGGATAGCACCATGGCTGTGATTCCAATTGTTTTTATCTATCCATCGTTACATAGGATGGCACCATAATTGTAATGCCTATTGATCTGGGAAACATAATGTAGTGAGAGTTTCACGTCAAAATTACAACATAGATTAATTCTAAGTGTGAACGGTGCTTGGGAGAATGGAATCATAAATGGTCGTAATCATGCAAAGAATCATCTTAAAATCGGCCATCATCATCATCACCACCACATTTCAACATAGTAAAATATTACTTGCATAAGTTTGTTATGCTTTTCATCAAAGCCGAGTTTCGATCAAAAGTTTTAAATGTTTCATGACACAGATTAAAATAGAGTGTGAACAGTGCTTGGGAGAATAGAATTATGAATGGTCGTAATCATGCGAGGAATCATCTTGTTCCTATCTGTTTGTCCTTACATAAAAAAACTTTGCTAAAAATGAAGGTTGCTTAATAAAAAGATATCATCGTGAATTGTCATAATCATGCAAACAAAATGTGAAAATCTGTTTCACATGAAAAAAATTAAAAACTGGGCTCTAATATATTAAAAATTTGAAGTGTTTCAAATCTAAATTACAACAAAGATTAATTTCAAGTGTGAACAGTGCTTGGGAGAATAGAATTATGAATGGTCGTAATCATGCGAGGAATCATCTTAAAATCGGCTATCATCATCGTCATCATCATCCACATTTCAACATAGTAAAATATTATATCAAAGCCGAGTTTTGATCAAAAGTTTTAAATGTTTCATGACACAGATTAAAATAGAGTGTGAACAGTGCTAGGGAGAATAGAATTATGAATGGTCGTAATCATGCGAGGAATCATCTTGTTCCTATCTGTTTGTCATTTACGTTAATAACTATGATGAAAAGGTTGCTTGAAATTAAAACGTTTTGAGAGTTTCACGTCAAAATTACAACATAGATTAAAATAGAGTGGGAACGGTACTTGGGAGAATAGAATTATGAATGGTCGTAATCATGCGAGGAATCATCTTGTTACTATCTGTTTGTCCTTACGTCAAAACCAAAATGAATCCATCCATCATTTAATCAATTCTCAAACCGTCCACCGCTCGCCTCCACTTCTTACTGATGGATCGATGCAAATTCTTGGACAAAAAGGTTGCTTTTTCAATGTCTTTACTTAAGACTGGGGAAGAATTCATTCATCATAAGTGCTTCGAGGAAACTTGGGATGGACAGTTGGTCACTTTGCATAGACTTATTTTTGGTCAAGAAATCACCTCCTACAGATGCGTAGCCCTTAATGATGATGGAGATGATATTATTCTGGAATTGGCAAGTTCAAATTTGTAAATGTTGGGGTTTATTGGTGGTGACTTTTGTTTATCAGAAGATCTTGCAATTTTTTACAACAATTTTACTTTAATGGAGCAAGATATTAATCCACATCTTGCTGCACTTAACCCAGGTCGCACTGTGAGCAGAAGGAAATTTACAATGGAACTTTACCATCATTCAGATATTCGAAAGCTGTCACACACAAATAAATGTACCTTCCCTGTTTATTCAGTAAACAGGTGCAGCATCTGTTCAACACTCCTATGCAGAATAAGAGGAAAGAATATTTCTTTTGTGCACCTCTAGTTATCGTAATGATTAAATGGAAGAGTGTGCAATTCAAATTACACTTTTGTATTTATCTATTCATTTACATACCTCTTGCTACATTATTCGATTGGTTGATGCTAAAAATGTCAAATACTTATTCCTTTCTTCACAATTTTTCTTTGTGGTCTCGACATTTATTCTCACTATCTCGAATTCTATCTTTCGCAAAGGTTACGGGGCGTAATTCAGACCGCCCAGGTCAACCATAGAGGCTCTCCACCCTAAAAGCTTGCTGAATGTCATGTGCATTTATGCATACGTAATCGGGCTTTCCCCTCCATCGCGCTTCGTCAATCGGGAGGTGGTACCTCCCACCCATGGGGGTGACACAAAACCCACAAAGTGGAAATTCGCCCCTGCTCTCCTTACGCAAGCACACCTCCATCGATACCCACGAATAAAACCATTCCGGTCGATGTCGGTTTCGCAACGGATCGGCATAGATACATCGGTATGATACGAGAGACGGTATTCAATTATTGTTTTTTCGGTATCACGCGCCGTTCTGAGTCACTGGCGATGGGGGATGGTATTTCGCGGGGTATTCGATTTCATAAATGAGAGCACTTTTGGTTAAATATGTGGAAAGTGTGCTCTCGAGTTTGCTTTTTAGTATTCCTTCTTGTTTCTAGTCCAGAAAGTTGGAATAAATGTCGATGGAAATATGCAATCTGGGAGATGGTTTTCGGTGTTGAAAGTTAGTTGGGCATAAGAGAGATATATGATTTCATGGGTATATGATTTCTGTGGAATTTCTGGGAAATTTCTGGAGAATGCGAGGACTGTCGAAATTTTTGTCCGTGTGTTTTTAGATCATTAGTTTGAAATAAGATTAAATAACTATTAAGCAATATGTAATGACCAATTCTGAAACAAGCCAGGAAACATGTAAGGGTGTTAAGGCAGAAAAACTTACTTTGGATCCACTTACTATTTTACACTTATTCATAGAAATGTGTAACAATTACTATAACTGTGATTTNTAAAGAAAAATCATCACAGGGACTTCCTTTTGATGTCTTTAAGTCGTTTATGTATAAAAATACAAGTTTGGAATAAATGTGCATTTTTAAAGATTCTTTGAAAATTTGCATCATTCAAAATTTTATTATTGGGGTGCCCCTATTCCGCAGTTATGCTAATAGCAAAGATAACTCCTCAAATTTCGCCATTTTTTTTCACCCCTATTCCGTGGACTGAATGGTATGTTCCGTTTTCTCACCACGTAACGTAGATGGCGCTATTACGTTACTATTTTCCGAGATGTAGCGTGTGAAAACGCTACGGCGAAACTATATTTTCGCTGTATTGTGGTTTTCCCCTTAAGTGCCCATTTTATAGCACAGAAATGTGCCTTATTCCGCAGATAAGCTAATAATAATAATAATAATAGTGATAACAATAATAATAATACATGTGACTTACCAGACACTAAATCCAATAAGATTTGATTGCATAGAGCAGTTCGCCCGATTACAAACTGTATAAATGCCAGTTCATTTATATTCATTTATTTAACTACTTTTAACTACTATCTATTTAACTAAACTACCTATTAATATACAAAATTCATCCTCACTAAATGCATTCAAATCAAAATTTAAAACATATCTTGTTGACACGCCATTATAATAAGTCTACTGTCTACTTTACTACTCATGTGTCTACTTAAATAAGAGTCTTTTTAGCGCAGTAGAATATATTAATATAGTTTTTGCGCTATATAAGTATTATTGCTATTATTATTATTATTATTATTATTATTATTTATATTTATTGTTCAAGTGCTCAATGAAATAAATACTGCAAGGAGGCCTGTACCATTTGTTTACCTCATCGAATACAAATTCATATTCAAGAAAAATGTAAATTCATATTGATGCAGCTATTCAGGGCTCTATTTAGTTAAAGTTTCTCTATCAAAATGCAGATTGTAATAGCAAAAATGAATTCATAACTGCTGATCCCCCCTTCAGTTCATATGCACCTCAGCTGTGCGTTGATGCGTTAATGGGGGGCGTGCGATTGCGTGGTTTTGGACACGGCTTACGGACCATGTCAAGCATGCCATGTAAGTGGCCGGGATTAGATAACGCTTAAACGGATAGCGAGTGATGCATAACTCACGAGACCGCTGACGACTCGCGAAGACGCTCCATGATCCTCAGCGGATTTTCTGTAATTATGTTTCATCGAGCCTTTGTTTGGGTGACTGTCATTTTTTAGGCTTTTAGTTGTGACAAATTGTATGATGCTTCATGGGTTTTATGAGGGGAATATAAGTAAAGAGAAATTATGAATGGGGTTTAAGTAAAGAGAAATTATGAGTAGCATTTAAGTAACAGAGATGCTTACTGTTTCAAAATATGAATGGGGATTATGTAAAGAGAAATTATGAGTGGAGTTTAGATAAAGAGAAATTATGAATGGAGTTTAAGTAAAGATAAATTATGATAGGGGAGCATGAATTAAGATCGGTTATGAATGGTATGGGCTAAGTCAGTCCAAAAATGCAAACGCTGTAAACCAGAATATGAATCGCATTTATGTAAAGAAAAATTATGGGAAGAGAAAATTAATGAATAGCTAATTAATGGGAAGATGGCTAGTCTTAAAATTTCAGACCCAGACGGATCCATATATTTAGTGCCAACATTCTCCCCGCAGGACTTTACTGTCTGTAGTGAGATTTAAAAATAGCAATAACGACACTGATAATAATAATAATATTAATAGTAATAAAATTGCTTTGTCGTCTCTTTAAGAANGATACGATGATTGCTTTTGGATGAGAATTGGATTGCTTCGGGAGTAAACTTCTCTGACAATGGGGTCGTGGAGCGGAAAGATCGGAAGAAACGGAAAACAATATCTCCCGATGCCCTTGGCTACGACCCCTGCCAGACTTGGAAGTCGTGAGTCGGCATGGTAATAAACAATCTATTGTTTGAGGTTTGCAGGCTCGGCGGGCCTCATCAAAGAAATCTAAATCGGACTGACTCAATCAGATTAATATTCATGCAGATATTTTGGGTATCCTGCGGCCTCTTTCTTTCGTTTGGTTTGTAGAGTTGGAATTAATTTCTGTCATCCGAATTGTGGATTTCGGCCGAATTTCATGATTTTTGTCTTCCTGTCGAATATTGGACTGTCTCCTTCAACTAATTGCTGAATAAGTTTGGTCGGAATAGGTTCAAAGAGTCGGTAAAACATTGAAAAGTTTTAGATCATTTATGAATATTGAACATTAATGACTGAGTAAAATATATGTTTCGGGGATGAGTTATGAAATACACATTGATTCGTCAACGCATTGCTGTGGATCTGTGGATCAGATTCATGCTGAAAATGTATTATTTTCCTATAATGTTTATATGAATGAATCAAAATCTAGATTGTTATTATGTGATTGTGCTAATTTATTTATTAATTTATATTATCCACACTTCTGATCAAAAATGAAACTTGTACTCACCTGTTTGAGTAGAACAATTCAAAAGCATCCAATTGGAACATGGAAAAAAGAAGAAAAGATTACAGCAATTAGCAAAATAAATCAACTTCCAAACTGAGAAATAATCAGTACTGTATGGGGCAAATAAAAAATGTTTATAGCAATGATATTCAAAAACATAAACAAATCTTGACACCTTTCCATTCTTATTTTATTCCAGATATACATATTTCCCATCGTAAATTCCTACAGAGTTATTAAAGTGTGTTAGTTTCTGCAGTACTGTTCAAGCAACCTTTCTACCAACATTTTTATGTTCCAACTTTTTTGTATTTCTTTGTTTTCATCTCTCTTTCTTCTTTCTGATGCCTCTTTATCCCCCATCCTTTCCCTTTCATTACCCTTCTCCATTTTAATTTCAACCATCAATCCATCAATCAATCAATTATCTATCTTTCGCTGCTCTCTCATTCTCGTTCATTCCATCACTCATTTTCTCCCTCCCTTTCTCCCTCTCTCCCTCTCTCTTTCCCCCTCTCTCCCTCTCTCTCTCAATCTCTCTCTCCATCTCTTTCTCCCTCTCTCACTCTCTCTCTCTCCCTCTCTTTCCCTCTCTCCCTCTCTCTCTCTCTCCATCTATCTTTCCTTTCATCCCCTCTGACTCACTGCTTTCCCAAATTGGATGATGCATGTTGGCTTTACCCGGTATCGAGAAACACGTGTAGTATAATAAAGCCTATCAGACCACACTATCAAACACAGTGTTCTTGTATCAATCTTACATGACCTGTTCACACTCAAATTATAAACATATCTCTAAACAAACATTAATGCTTTAGAAGATAAATCATCATTGTTCTGCATTTATCCAGTATCGAAGAACATGTGCAGTAATAAAACCTACCAGACCACTCTATCAAAGACAGTATTCTCGAAGCAATCTTATATGACCTGTTCACACTAAAATTATCCAACGCATCTCTGAACAAATATTAATACTGCACAAGATACATCATCCTTATTTTGTATTAATTTAGAATTGAGTAACATTGAGTGTAGTATAATAAAATAAAAAAAAATAAAATGTATCTCATGTTCATGGGAAACATAAACAACGTGTCTTGTCATTCTATCTGCACGCAGTAGCAAGAAATGTATGTAATATAATAAAAGCCATTAGTCTAGCAATATCAAACACAATGTCCTTGTAACAATCTTAAATGATCCGTTTACACTAAAATTCTGAAGAATCTCATTAAAAAAGAAAAATATTAACACTTTTTTTAGTTCTGTGTTTATTAAGAATCAAGAAATGGACCTGTGACAATTTTCGTGATCATTTTTCAAAGACTAAATTGTGACGCATACTGATCAAAAGTAAGATTAAGATTTTTTTCTCTCTCTGCTCATGCATCTTATATTTTTTTCTAGAGCCCTGCATCAATACTTACTGGACCAAAACCACAAATGTGTTCAAGCATCCTAAAAGGTTTGTGGCATTTTTTAAATGTGGAAGGGGCTTCAGAGATCCTGTACATGTACATAGAGCATGTCAAATATTTGTCGCGATTGTTGAATCATCGTTATATATGAATTCTTCAGAACTTGTCAAGCCAAATCAACTCCACCATGATAAATTTATTATTAAATCAAACTTGGTCAAGTCATTGCCACGGAGAACAAAGACTATGCTAAGTGATAGCCCCTTTTGGACTGACAATAAAGAACGTTCGTAGAAACAATACGGTGACGCAACCTTTATTGTTCAAGAATTGTGAACTTGCAGACAATGTATATAAAAGGATTTGAAAAGCAATATTATTCTCGTTCACCTTTATAACCAAGATATTACATTTAAGTATGATTTTGAAAATTTGTTACTTTGGAAAAGTTATGCGAATTAACCTTGAATTGTATATCTTATCATACTGCATTGATTTGTATTATGTTTGAAACGAAATAAATAAATAAATGAAAATGAAAATGAAATGAAAAGCAATACATATCACTGCGTGGAATCTAGGTTTTGAAAAATGCCACAATACTATTAACATGACATATAAAAAACGTGGATGAATACAAACAATTCCCATTCAAACCTTCACATTGCCTCTAATAAAGAAAAAAACAAAGAACTTTCAAATCTAAAAACTGATCAAATCTATATTCCGAACTGCTAAATTAACATTTAAAGGGTTGAAGGGGTGAAAACGTTTCATAAATATTAAGTTAATAGTAAAAACATAGTAAATCCAAATTTTTAATTACTGGATCCAACATTTCTATAGCGTATATCACCATTTGTGTAGGTTGTGACTCCTACAATTACCTTTCAAAATGTTAAGAAAACATTTTACCTTTTAGAGTTTACTGCTGTTTTGATCATAGGTGAAATTGCATACAGGGAAGGGTTTTCTTATCTATTTTTTCGTTGGGTGTGTCTACTTGTATATTGTGACCCAAAAGTTAGATGACACAGATTCCCGTTTATTCATATTAAGCTTTCTTAATCATAAATTTGATACAATTGTTGAACAGTTTGTTCCCACAATTTGAAGAGAACATAATTATTTCTGTGATTTTCTCTGACTAGAAATTCATTTTCCAGATTTCCAGTTTGATTGGAAGCCCTGCTTCAATAAATAACTTGGTAACCTCTCATTTCGCAATGTATATATAAGAAAAGTAAATTTGGAAAATGCAATTCAACTGATGTGCTTTTTTTCTTTTATAGATGCACTGATCATCCAATTTTTTACTGAAAGCACAGGAAATTGAAATTATCAAATACACTAACATTAAAGGCAAAGATAATGAGGTCATAAAACCTATAAAATCCTAACATCTTTAAAAAGCAAACCCATCCTCGTCTAAATCTTTTAAAAAGTTCAAATAAATCTAGAAAGCCTGAAAACACACAAGTGCTTTTTAGGAAGCAAGAAACAGAGCATGGATAACGACTCATTTTTCGAGTGCGCAATTCGCACAAGTACTCGCTGAGTGTGCCCAATATGTGTTTTTCCAACATCAACATCAATTTTCGAGATTGTTGCTGAGTATTGCTCGCTAAGTAGACACGCACTTAGAATGGAGGGGTAATTTGCGATTTAGAGTGTTGGTGATTCGGGAGGTAGTCGCCTCTTGTAAATCCACGCAAATCAAACCGCAATTTCGGTACCATCGTTGAGATGGTTTAGGAGTTTTGGAAAGTGACCGAGAGATGGTAGAGATGGACTGGTCGGATTTGGGAGAAAGTCGGCTGGCTATTTGGGGATTTGAGGATGTTTTAGGATTGGAAAGAAGACGTAATACTACCTGGCGATAAAGCGCGGGGGCAGTGGAAGGTCAAATTGAAGGAGAAGCTAAAAGAAGTGTTCGTAAGAGGTCTGACGCCATAAAAGTTGCATTTATTATAGCTCCTGTATAGCACCATAACCGTTAACTCTTTGAATGCCAAAGCTTTGACAGACTCTAATGCAGATATTTTGTATTGCGTTTGTTATGCCCCAAAATCTTCATTTTTATATGGGATTAATTAATGATTAGCTTACTTTTGTTATTTCCTACAGTCATCCATGAATTCATTCTCTATATATCTAAAAGATTATATTCATATTTGTAACATTGTGAAAAATTTAAGGCGATGCTCAAGAAGTATTTGTTCAACGCATAATTTACTTGCACATGCATGCACACTAATAATAATGATAATTATGAACAGCTTTTATATAGTGCTCATTAGCTCTTCATGAGAATTCTCTAAGTGCTCTACAATTGCAGCATTATTACCCTGGCTTTAGCCTGTCAGCCACCATGCAGCACACTTGGCATTTCACTATTCTTTCAAGGGATTTACAATGAGCTTCATATTGTTATCCTACAGTCATCTATAAATTCATAATCTATATACATCTGAAATATTATATTCATTTCTGTACCATTGTGAAACGTTTAAGGCTATGCTCAATAAGTATTTGTTTAACTCTTGATTTGCATGCACATTAACCCAATGCACAATTTGTTTATTTATTTATTTATTTAAAACGGTTTAAACTCATAGGCCCGTATTCTGATGTCAGGTTTAACTTAAACTAGAGTTTAAATATGTGGTTTAAGTATGGGAAGCCAAAAGAGGCTTGAATCTATAACAGTCGATGTTTAATTTACCAGCACATTTGGCACTCATAGTATTTAAAACTGTCTCGGAATAAAAACTTCAATAGTTTTCTACATTATTAGAGCATGGGGAAAGAGAGCAGTTAACAAAAATAAGAATTATACATTGTAAATAAACTTTTGGCACTTTTGGCTATCCATACTTAAACAACAGATTTAGACCAGGGTTAACTTAAACCTGGCTATCAGAATACGGGCCATAATATCTTTCACGGCCTAATGGCTGAATTGCAGATATACAAGAATACATATGATGAAAAATGAGTGATTGAACAGCAAAATAGAATTGAACACTCACAAAAATGTAGGGGTATACATTAAAAACTTGATTTGATATTTACAATTAAGAATCAATATTTTCATTTAACATAAGGGCTTTGAAAAACAAAGTGCAAACAATATGAAAAATATGTTGTTTTCTTGCTTTCAAAGCAGTTACTATCATCTCCATATTGTCTTTCCTTTTCTGCTTTGTAAGCACATAGGGTCATGTCATGCATTGCCTATGTGGTACATGCTTTACAAGAACTGAATATCATTGTTGGATTTTATTTTATCTTATTCTATTTGTCACAATGCAAGAAAATACCTTGACAAGGATATCCCATGAAAGCTAAAGGCCTAATTTCAACACGGTTCTCATTACAATCTTTATGTAATGTTGTATTTTAATCACAAACATTAACTACAGATAAATCTACATAAAGAAAAAAAACATGACAGTTATACATATATTTCAAGATTTAAAAAAATATTTAGTTTTTAGTTTAGTTATAGAAATAGTTGAGATTGAATTATCAAAATACTCACATTGTTATTATAAAACTGGATTAATTTTTAGTAATTGACTGAGGTACCCCTTTAAGCCTACTCTGGGGAGAATTTATTTGTGTACATTGTACACAAGGGGAGCAAACACACAGGTCACTTACCCTCTTAAAATACCCCAGTTCTATTTAACAGTATAACAAATCAATTATATCTATCCTTAAGTGAACTAATGTCACTTTTATGATTCTTTGTTTTTGCTTTCGAAGAATAGGGAATTTCTAACTACCTTTGATCATAACTTAGATTTATTAAGTCAAATTTAATATAATGTGTTCTCCTATTGTATATTATGTAAACTGTAATAGGCAATTTAATTATGGGGTATTGGTTTGTACTTTTTTTCCTAGTGACCTTTTTTGTAAGAAAATAGTGATTTCTGCAGTGCGAGTATAAAGTATATGTAATAAAACGCAGAGCACAATAATTCAAGCACCGGCTAAACATAGTTTACATGAATTATAAATACAGTGTAATTACAGTGAATTCAGTACAAATAGAATCAAAGTGCAGTATAAGTATGGTGTAAACACAGTGTAAGTGCAATGGAATTAGAATGAAATAGCAGAGAATAAGTGGTGTATAAGCAGTGTCATAAACTGCATGTGCAGTGTGAGTGCTGTAGGCCTATACGTGTCCTGTGTAAATACTTTGCAGTTGCAGTGCAAGTGTAACATAAATTCAGTGTTAGTGCATTGCTAGTGTTTCTTGAGAGCAATAGAAGTGCACAAGAGGCAAACGATACAGAGAGATAAACGCTAACTGGATTTAAAAGAGAAAATCTATGAATGTGCTACATGCAAAACATCTTTGTATGACAGAAACCTAATAACTGATACTAATAGGGTTTCGCTATGGAGAAACTTATAGCTTCCAGCCACCCAATCTTATCAAACTATGACTAGAATATTTGCATGAAAATATATATACATGTACTTAGGCGAGGTTACAATATTGTTAAAACTGCTAATACATTTTTGTATGCAGGTATAATCTGTGTTCGTTCTAGAAAATGGTTTGAGTGATATTTAGCTGATCTTTCGCTGTAAATGAGCAAACCATTTAGAATACATATTGAGAACTCTATGGAAATGTTAAACTAATGTTGTTTGGGCGCCACATATGCAAAAATGCATTATCTACAGATATAACAACCGCACAAGCCTACAGAATATAAAGCAGTTTTATTAAAAGACATAAGTACAATCTATAATATACTAAATATAGATCAGTTCCTATTCACCATTCGATAAGACAGCCACTTGTGAGGCCCACACAAACATCTCATGAGAATTAGACTGTTCTAAAACTCTTTATTGTACACTTGTTTAATCAACTTGAATGGCTTTTTAAGATTCAAAATGCAATTTAATTTCCTTTGAAAATTATAAAGGATGGCCCAAAGAATTGAAGCCTTAAAAAACTCTTGGTTAAATTTTCACCACTTTCCATGTTGCCGGGGAGTGATGCAATTCCTGTTATATTTTACGTTCCTTGTGATTGCAAGGGGAAATTCACCATGTTTATATAATTTTCATCCATTAATACAGAATATGGATGAATTCTACCGGGAAGTTGATATCATTAAACCAAATAACATGAGATCAATAATATGTCTTTACATCAGTGAAAATGAACCGAAAATGATGAAAATTACAAATGTTTTAAAACTATCAAACTTCAATTCTTATTATCAAATTGATTTTAAAGTGATTTTATTGTTTAGATTGTGGGTCTCGCAGGCCCTGAGCAGCCCCAGAGCAGCCCCAGTACAATGTTTTTTTTTTTTTTTTTTATACTTTCTTACATTTTGAAGGCCAAACATGGTTGTGGCAACAAAAGAATTCACAAAAAATTTATAAAAAGATCACCTTTTTCCTTTACATTGAAATTCTGGGAAAATTGTTCATCACTTCGTTTACATCAGTGAAATTGCTCATCTCTAATGTAGAATTCTTTTTAGAATCCTGATTTTCAATCATCTTACCCAATAAGATGCACAATCTTAAACACAACTACATTTTCTACCTTTATCTTATAGGGTTTCCTTAGAGTAGGGCTATAATGCAAAAACTTTAGCAAGTAAAACTGGTATTACAAGGATACCATTGAAAATCAAATAAAATATCTGAAAACTATCAAGATAGAGATTTACAAAAGATGCTAAAGATGTTTTTAAGCAAATGAACATTGAAAAAAGTCTGAATTCATACAAAAGTCTGAAAAGTGCCATAACTGGTATTAGGTGAAGGATCTATTTTTAGTGCTTCTTCTGTAAAGTCCCAAATATTTTGTCTTTTCAATTGTAACCCTGTAAACTGTTATACGTTACAGAGATGAGAATCACTAGCGTATCATATTAAAGAGGGTGGATAAGGGAGGAGGAGAAACTGAAGGGTTTCCCTGACTGAAAAAGCTGAAAAAGATTAAATTTGTACAAGAAGAATATAGGGGGGGGGGGGTTATATCCTAGCACTCCCTGTTAAATGTGCGTCTGGGGAGGGGGTTCCATGTCCTTACATTTTCTGTGAAAGGAACGTCCGACGACAGCTGGAAAAACGGTGGGGTTTCCCTGACTGAAAAAGCTGAAAAAGATTAAATTTGTACAAGAAGAATATAGGGGGGGGGGGGTTATATCCTAGCACTCCCTGTTAAATGTGCGTCTGGGGAGGGGGTTCCATGTCCTTACATTTTCTGTGAAAGGAACGTCCGACGACAGCTGGAAAAACGGTGGGGTTTCCCTGACTGAAAAAGCGGAGACCGACAAAATGTTGCAACAGAAGTGTCAGAGGGGGAGGGGTTCCATGTTCTAACCCCCCCCCCCTCCCTTACACACACACACACACACTTTTCAGTTATACCATTGGCTACTGAATTCTTTGGTATTCATAGGGGGTGTTGTACAAAAGTTGCAATTGATCGCAAGTTGCAGTGGATCGGAATACGCCAATCAAATCATTGTTTCATGCGTGTCTTGTTAAATGCGCGCACTGTGCGCTAATGAAAATGCGCGTTACAATTTGCAAAGTTGCAGTTGATTTGCAGTTGATTTTGAGCAACACCCCAATAGACTTTGTGTAGAATCCATCTTGTTCCAGTTGTCAATGGGTTAAAGGAAGGTTTTTAACATGCATGCTGCTCATGCTTGTCAGAAAGAGAAGAGAGGACAACCTAGCAGTGGTTCATTTTAGTCTTAAATCATGAACAAAACCTGTATGGCAGACTTGCCAACCGATCCAGAATATGAATGCGGTAAAGATTGAGATGTAAATGATGCAACATCAGAACAAATGTGGGAGCAAACATGACAACAAAACCTGGGTTGTGTCTCAGTAAAACTGTTCCTTTCATATACACTTTATTCTAGGAACGACTGGTGACTCTTTCCTGCACACAATGTTAACATCAAATCACACCTGAAACGGTCACCAGTCGTTCGTAGAATCATGCTTAGATCTACGAACAGCTTTATGAAAACAAAACAAAGAACTCGACCATTCACTTGAAATGAGAGCCTTGAACTCATATGGAAATATATGGAAAGGGGGGCATCTCTGTTTCATTAGGGCGGAGGAGGCATACTGTACAAGCTGAAATTTTTGCGGTGGTATTATTTTCGCTAAATTTGCAGTTATCGCCGCGCGAAAAATTTCCACTCTATATGGTATACATTAATTTGTGTACAAATACTGTCAAAATCATGAAAATAAGAACACGCCAATGTGTCAAACTGGTCAAAAACCGCGAAAATATCTGTAAGCTAAAATATTGGCTTATACAGTAAGAGAGAGCAAACCTTACTACAATACTACAACACTCTGCCTTTCACTTATAACGAAAGCCTTGAATTGATATGGAAATACACCTAATGTATACACTGGAACGGTGGGCATCTCTGGTGGAGGGGGGGGGGGCAGAGAAAAAAATGAAAGCAAACATTACAACAATACTAGACCACTCTACCTTTCATGAGTATAATTCATAGGAAATTACACCTCCTGCATTTTACGGAACAGTTGGCATCTCTGGTTCAAGAGGGGTGGGGTCGAAAAATACTAAGATTGTTCATTTTTTGCCCTTTGACAAATTCAATATTTAAGGCACTTAAGAATGAAAAATGGAGTAAACAAGCAAGAAGCCTCCTTCATTTGTTCCTAAATTGGGTCATTAACCTTGCACACATAAAAGCACTCATATGCATGTGAATACAGTGGGTGGTTGTAAAACCATTGGGGAGACCCACATACGAGGTTAATGGATGGTGGTATTTCACAAGTAGGAGTAAAAAAAGAAAAAAGTAAGAAGGAAAGAAAAGAAGTGGTCTGCTATGTTCCTATTGTGGGAACTAGTCTGCTAGAACAGACCCTTGGGTTTCGTTGTGCGCATACACAGAGAGTGATACAGGGTATGCATTGTGTGTCTGAACGCTAGAGCAATGCTGTATGTGTGTGATGTAGTTACACAATGCATACCCATCATGCTCTACGCACGCACACACCGAAAGTCTAGGGTTTGTGCTTTCAAACTATGTGGGAACAGGCATAACCTACATTCATATGTACAGCAATAACCCTTATAGAACATACTTTGCGTTTTGGTTCAACTTTAGATGCAGGGCTCTAAAAATGTATACCAGATGTATGAAAAATTCTACACCAATTCTACACCAAATCTGACTGATGCAGTTGTGCCACAATTTGCTGTTTGTTGCAGAAATTTTTGTAAACGAAAATAATCACTAGAATTGTCACAAATCCTTGAATTGGCAAAACATTTAAAAGTCCTTGGTTTTCGTGCAAAACTGGCAATTTGTAACCTTCGAACAAGATATTTTGCGATGAAGATTTCATTTGGTAACACGATATTTAATTGTAATGTTTTAAAAGGAGAATAATTTTTTTTAGTGTGGCCAATTTAGGAGAGGAAAAGTGATTGAATATGATTAAGACGTTAAAGCGCAAAATATCTGCAGATGTTCAGTCAGGGAGAAGTTAAAATTTCCCCTTCTTTCTTCCCCACTTTTTCCCCACAATACAAGACAAAATATTTGAGCATGAACAGAAGAAGCATTAAAAATAGCTCCTTAACCTAATACAGATTTTACTTGCTATAGTTCTGTGTGTTATGCCCTACGTTAAGGAAACCTTCCAAGATAGAGGAAGAAAATGGAATCGTGTTTAAGATTGTGCATCTTATTGAGTAAGATGATTGCAAAGTCCAGGATGGTTCAAAAGCAAATGTACTATTACAAGGACTCCGGAATGGAGGGGGGGGGGGGGCAGGGGTGTATGGCCATTTTGTAGGGCAATACAGAGTTACTTTAGTATGAATTTCATATTTCAAAATCATTTCATTTCTTTCTTTATTCATTCAGGTTTTCTTTCAGTAGGGTTGTTTCTTGAAGTTAGTTTTCCAAGAAAGCCCTAAATATACACCGATATATATGCACATGACAAAATAGTAAAAATAAATGTACATATAAATTAACAAAGTCTACACATCAACATAATTATGAAAAATCTAAAATACAAGAAAACAAGTCTTTTTGTGTGTTTTAATAAGTATCTGACCCAAAAATGGTAATTTGAAAGTCGTTTAAAGATTGAACGTTTTACATGATATATCAAGACAACGTTTACAAAGACTAGCTCAAGTTGTCAAGCAATAAGGACATGAAGTCCTTTTTTAAGTAATTTTGGGTTAATTTTATGTACTTAAGTAATATATAAATCACATATTCTTCCCTGAGCTACCTTTAAACTCTTTGGCCTAGACTTGAACCCACAATCTCCTGGTTAAACATTCCAGTAACCAGGTGGATACACTAACCACTAGACCACACATACTTTGTAAATTGAGTCTGTAATAAGGCAGTCACGAATGACCACAAAACGCTGTCAAAATGCGTACAAACAAACAAACTTTTAATTGATCGATCAGCAACATTCNGGTGGTTGTAAAACCATTGGGGAGACTTACATACGAGGTTAATGGATGGTGGTATTTCACAAGTAGGAGTAAAAAAAGAAAAAAGTAAGAAGGAAAGAAAAGAAGTGGTCTGCTATGTTTCCATTGTGGGAACAGGCATAGCCTACATTCATACGTACAGCAATAACCCTTTCAGGACGATAGAACATACTTTGCGTTTTGGTTCAAATTTTGATGCAGGGCTCTATACCTGATCCATGAGAAATAATTCTACACCAAATCTGACCGATACTATTGTGCCACCATTTGCTGTTTGTCGCAGAAATTTTTGTAAACGAAAATAATCACTAGAATTGTCACAAGTCCTTGAATTGGCAACACATTAGACATTTAAAAATCCTTAGTTTTCACGCAAATTGGCAACTTCTAACTTCAAACATGGTTTTTTTGTGATATAAGATTCAATTTGGTACCATTACATTTACTGGGAATGAAATAAAAGGAGAATTAATGTTAGTGTTGCCAAATTTGGAGAGGAATAGTGATCAAATTTGTTGCCAAATGATTTCTGTCCTGAATAGGATAATCATTAAGCTAATCTCATAATATCAAACAAAACAGATTTTTTTTCTGTTTGATTTCTTTTTACATCAGTTTGCTATAAATATGAATTGGATATAAGATTTTGAAGTGCGCCCCCCCCCCCCCCAAAAAAAAAAAAAAAAAAAAAAAAAAAAAAATCCTACAGTAGTTCAGTGAAGGGACCTTAAAATTTCCCCTTCCTTCCTCTACACTTCTTTTGAAATTACAGTACCCTTTTGACTGTCATTTCAACAGCACAACCCAATATACAACAGTTTACAGAGTTCCACAATACAAGACAAAATATTTAAGTATGAACAGAAGAAGCATTAACAGAAGAAGCATTAAAAATAACTCCTTTACCTAATACAGATTTTACTTGCTATAGTTTTGTAGGTTATGCCCTACGTTAAGGAAACCTTCCAAGATAGAGGAAGAAAATGGACTCGTGCGTAAGATTGTGCATCTTATTGAGTAAGATGATTGCAAAGTCCAGGATGGTTCAAAAGCAAATGTACTATTACAAGGACTACAGAATGGGGGGGGGGGGGGACAGGGGTGTATGGCCATTTTGTTGGGCAATACACAGCTACTATTTCTAAACAATTTATTTGTTCAATTGTTCTCTCATTAAGGTGGTTTCTTCAAGTATGTACAACTGACCTGCTTTACAAGAAGGCTATACATTAAACAATACTCAGACATACACATGATGAAAAATAAAATGTACAATAAAAACAAAACTCTGCTCTGGCATATTTAGATTATGATACCTATTTCTAAAGGGATATGAGTAAAAAAAAAAAATAAAAAATAATAGTTTGCAAGTTATTAGCCTACACATATCTAATGACATTTCAGAAGGCGTTTAATAATAATAATAATAATAATAATAATAATATGAATATGAATATTTACATAGCTCCGGTATCCGCCAGGTTCTGGCGCTCATGGCGCTCAACAGAACTTGTCTACAGGTACATATCGGATTTTAAAACGTTTCTCATGATAAATCAAGACAACTTGTACAAAGACTAGCTCAAGCAGTTAAGTAATAAGGACGCTAAGTAGCATCAAGGCTGTATGCGTTGATGATGAATCGTCTATTTGCTTCTAACGCCCAAACTAGTAATCCATAACGTGTCAGTTCAAGTTATTGTGGGTTAATTTTACGTACTTCAGTAACAAACCAATTCTATTTTTTATCTTGGCTAGCTTTAAACTCTTTGGCCTAGAATTGAACCCACAGCCTCTCGATTAGACTTCCCAATCACTCAGTGCATACGCTAACCACTAGACCACACATACATTATATACTAATCGAGTCTGTAATAAGGCGGTCATGAATGATCGCAAAGCGCTGTCAAAATGCGTACAAACAAACAAACTTTTAATTGACCGATCAGCAACATTCTAACAATTACGTTCATATCACCATCAGTGACATTATTTCGCAAATAGTTTGCGCGTGTTTACAGCATTGATGACCTTTAATGCTTCCATCCTCAAATTATATTTACAAACATACCCGCGGCAGATTGTGTGTGTCAATTTGATGGAATATTTACACAGATTCCGATTTGGCAGTAATTGAATTCTCATTATCACGTCAGTGCAGCGCAGTGCATTGAAAAAAAATTGTAATCCATCAAGATATGGGGTATAAAACATTTTCTGACATCATAAGATAATAATCTGAATAAAATTGCTACATTTTGCATGATGAATGAAACAATTAACATTCTAAATGATTATGGAAGCAATATTTGGGAATAATTACTTTTCACATTTGATTAGCAGTTTTAGACTTTGAGAAAATATTTTCAACACTTTACAGTATGGTTCTATGTGAAAAAAGAGCTAAACAAAAAAAAAACATTTGTGTAGCAGTTATGCTAAAATTGCGATGTAATAAAAAAATTATTCCCTGATTATATCTGAGATATGAAGAGCTTAAACAAAAAGCACGTGATTTCTAGGTGAAAATGTCTTTACACATTGTATCATTCTCAGTGACTAATGCCATGTACTATGTCTAGACAGCGTATTATTCTTTAAATTCAACACTAGCCAAGCAAACACAGAATTATTGCATATAATATGAAATGAAAATAAAAGCCCTTTTCATCATGCAATCTCTGAAGTGCATGTAAGTTGTGCAATCACAAAGATTCAATATATAATTGTGACTGATGTATTTGCAAACGACAAAACCAATTGACTACTACTCCCATCTCTCCCTCAATAAATACATCCCATTTATTATAATTGAGATATCTATGAAATAAACCAACGCAGCACATTTTTCCGCCGCGAAAATTGATCGATCGGTGATCAGCCCACGCACATCGGCCTTAATCAGATGCAGAAACGACGCTTTTCACTTCTGACGACAACATTGGAAGAAAAAAAATCTTTCATCTCGTCGTCGTCGAATATGAAATTGGAAACGGGAGATTTATGAACAAACAGTGGCGGAGGATGGGATGTGGGGAACGCCACGGCTTTTGCCGTATTCGCGTGGATTCGTTCGGTTTGCTAGCATTGGAATATTACACATATATTGACACTCGCGTTGTCTCCTCGACTCGGATTTCAGTCTAAACACGCCATGAATGCAACGTCTCGTCTCCGTAGCGTATTGATTAGATTTTGCTCCCATTCAAGTTCACACACATTGATTCTTAACTTGCTAGTCAAGGGAAGGAGGAGAGGAGAGAAAGGGATAGGAGGATGAAGGGATGGGCAGAAGAGAGAAGAAGAATAGAGGATGGAAGAGTGAATTAAACTGGAATAAATAATCTATTAGGTACCAAACTTTTGATGTCAAAATCATTGATATAATTTATACAAAAAACAGCCAGTCAGAGGCATAATGAGAAATGGAGAAAAGATAGAGGGATAGGAGGATGAAGGGATGGGCAGAACAAGAAGAAAGAAAAATGAAATAATAGATTCTGCTCCCATTTAACTTCACACACATTGATTCTTAACTTGCTAGTCAAGGGAAGAACGAAAGGAGGAGAGAAAGGGAAAGGAGGATGAAGGGATGGGCAGAAGAGGGAAGAAGAATAGAGTATGGAAATATGAATTAAAATTGAATAACTTTATTCGAACAAGACTATCTATATTGGAATCAAAGTAATGATTGAAATAAAACCAATCGATCAAAGGAAGAAAGAGAAACAGCATAAAAGATAGAGGGATAGGAGGATGAAGGGATGGACGGAATGGGGAAGAAGAAAAGAGAGATGGATGAATGAAGTAAACTCGACTAATAATTTTTCTCTATTTTTCATTCTTCCTCTTCCGACGGTGAAGGAAGAAAAGGGGGTGGGGTGGAGAGAAGGAATACATTAAGGGAAGAGAATGAATGAAAATAATGAACTAAAATGGAAGAAGAAACTGGTTAATCAAGCCAAGATGCTGAAGTTAACGTGGCAATGGGATGATAGTAAATCTGAACGTGAATGGAGAATGTTTGCTGCCGTGGGGGTTGTTGAAGTCAAACCCCTCGTAAAGACGCTTTGCGTTCGTCCTTCACGTTTCCTGTACTCATCTTCAAGTGATAGACAGGCGGAGAGAGGCAGATAGAAATAACGGGAGAAAAAGAGAGAGGGAGAGAGAGAGGGAGAGAGAGAGACAGAGGAAGAGAGGGAGTGGAGAAGGGAGAGAGAGACAGAGAGAGAGAGAGAGTAAAGAGTGATAGGTAGTATAGAAATAGAACAGGAGGGATAGATGGAGATAGGAGAGAAAGAAAGTAACATAGAGGTTACAAATAATAAAGAAATTCAGGGAAAAGAACGTAGAGTTGGAATAGAGAAAAGTGGAGAGAGACGGGAGGAGATGGATGGAAATATGAGTTGTATGCTGCGTGGGGGGAGAATAGGAGGTTGGGAGAGGGACCAAAGAGGGACATAAGAGGGGGATAAGAGATAAGCAAAACGGGTACAAATCGTTCAAAGTTAAGAAAGAAAGGAAGAAATAAGTAAATCGGTAGAAAAAGGAAAGAAAAAATAGGCAAAACAAAGTGTTGTAGGAACACAAATTACAAGGATGAATGAGACAAATTGAAGACAAACTATACACAGAGAAGAATTAATGATGTATAAGGATTTTGAGACTAGAGCAGGAAAGAGGGAGAGAAGGGGGTGAAAAAAAAAGAATTACAAAATAGCCCAGGTTTTATCTACACCCCTCTATGGTCTTAATGTGAACAGCCTCATCACAAAGTTACAACTCACCTACTTGACTGGGTTTTAATGTGAACAGCTCCACCTCAAAAGTTTTAACCACACGCACTGTGGTTTTTCCAAAGTCAAATAGGTATTACACGCTCTCTGAAGCGAACACATCAAAAACCATCCCACCATTTTCAACTCCATGCTTTGGTTACACGGCTGGTTCATTTGCAATAGGTACGGTAAACCGTAAAAAAACAGAAGTTACGCTCGAGCGAAAAAATGATTATAATCCACTTGAGTTGAGTTTCATTTATTTTCTGATGACCATACAAAGAAAATATAACTTGTTGACTGTTGAATGATGTGGAAACCAGACATCCTTTTAGATTTAAAGGGTATCTCAGGTAAAAAAAAATAAATTATGCTTTGTATATCACTTCAACACACAAAATTAAGCAAAAATGTCTCTATCTGACGTAATATCGATTACTAATTAAGGAGTTAGAAGCAAATGAATAAAATAAATAAATTAATAAATTCATGATCAACACATGGAGCCTAATCTTAAGTGAGGTTCCGCGAGTGGCTTCTTGAACATGTGCTAATTCTTCAAGTGTATGTCCCTATATCTTAAACACATGACCTAGGTTTCGTACAAGTCATTTTTTATTCGTCATGAGAAATGTTTCACTTTTAAAATTCAATATTTTAACAACTAAAGATGTTTTTAATGTCACGGCATGTTTAGACGAGTTGGTTTTGTATATACGACCCACTAGAAAATTAGCGCAGCGTAGTCTATCTTTATTATAGTCTGATGAAGGCCAGCAGCATACAGCTGCCGAAACGTCACTATACTAACATTCTACCTTTGCACATTGTGAGACAACTGATCAACTCTCTCCAATTAGAAAATTATTATTTCGGGCCTGAGATATCCTTTAAGAATACCCAAACTCTTTCCCTAAATGCAATCCAACTTTGCAGACCACCTGCTTGTGCTTTGCGCAATCTCAATTTCCTTAATCCAAAGATTACTCTCCTTAATCCATCCCCAAGTCATCTCATTTTAATCCATGCTTTAGGCGAGGGAGCTGGAATTGTTACAGGTTGAATGCTTTTGGAAGATACAGTATTTTATTTGAAGTGGACGAGAAATGATGCAAATCAGATGATAAAATGAAACATTCAGACTACATCTTCAGAAATGCGAACCGTTCCAGAATATGCATGAGGTAAAAAAATAAAATGTGAATATCGCAGAATTAAAATGTGAATATCCCAGAAGCTGCACAAGAGTAAGAGCAAACTTGACAACAGTAATATATTTCATTCAATTACCTCCCAAAATCATGAAATTATAGATGCTTGAAAACAATTTACTCCATGATTTCAAAGCGAGTGCAGAAATTAAAATAAAGACTCCACCAAAAAACTATTAAAAAAACCCCTTTAAAATGCTAGTCTAAGTACCTTTCTCCTTTAATAAGTACATTTCTCAAAATTTACATAATTCATCTGATCCAGTTATATATCCCTGTGCATTTAGATGTATATAAATGACAATCACTTTAGCTGGAAAGCCCTTTGTGTACATCGCAATTATATAATGGCGAGTTGAGCTGTATCATTTATCTTTTTCATCATTTCGGCGGCCCGTTTGATCTTCCAAATTCTGTGCTTAATCTATAAGATTACTTCTCTAATTGAGCGATCAATTCTTACGCTGAATGACCATCTACGGGCCAGTGAATATTGCTTTGAAATCGTGCTGTGGAACAAGAAGAAAAAGCAATGGGCACGCTTCTTGCCTAATTTCAGTAGATTATCACTACCAAATCTGATTGGAATTTTTTTTCTTTTTTTTAGGGGTACAATTCTTTGTAACGTCAGATTGTTTTTCAGCTATAAAAAGCCTTCAGATCATGTAATCTGTCAAACTTCTGACCTATTTCTTTGATAAAAAGGTGATACTAAATTTGTATTTTGGATTGAAGTTCCAAAATATGGGAACAATTCATTAGTGATATTGAGACTTTCATTGTCCAAGAATTTCTTTTAAAAATCAATAGATAGATTTTTATTGTAAAATTGCAATTTGTACAAAAAGCAACAAACACACTTAATGCCTAATTGCAGTAAATGATCATTATCAAATGTGATTAGAATTTTTTTTGAAGGGTAAAATTTTTTTGTAATGTCAGATTTCTAAGCTATGAAAAGCCTTCAGTCCATGTAATCTGTAAAAATTCTGACCTATTTCTTTCATAGATAGTGATGTTAAATTCGTACTTAAAAAGTGATGTTAGATTTGTACTTTGGCGTGGAGTTACATAATGTGGGAACAATTCTTTATTGATATTGAGACTATAATTGTCCAAGGATGTCTTAGGGAAATCACTAAATAGCTTTCTATTACTGTAAAATCAAACATTGTACAGTCATTTAACTTAAACTTTTAAAACTTTACAAATAGCCAGTGTTCGTGAAACTTAATGAAATTCCCCCAAAAGATGGTGTCTTTTCTAATACATGTTTATACGGTAAGATGATGATGCTTAATGTATAAGGGCATGTAAAGGCGCCGTGGTGCAGTGGTCGTGACTCTCCCCTTACAACTAGAGGGTCGTAGGTTCGAATCCTACCCATGGCGTCAATTTCCTTCAGCAAGAAATTCATCCACATTGTGCTGCACTCAACCCAGGTGAGGTGAATGGGTACCTGGCAGGAATATTTATTCTTTGAAATGCCAAGTGCGTCGTGAATGGCTGCCGGGCTAAAGCCAGGGTAATAATAATGTAAAGCGCCTTGAGCACTCAGCAGAGTGGATACGTGCGCTATATAAATTGCATCTATTATTATTATTATTAAATTATTCAGCTGAATTTTGCAAAAAGGTTCATGGAACAATGATATCTGGTTTTAGATTTGTTAATTTATCTTATAACATTCATTTCATGTGTTCGGTTTCATCAACCACAGGTAACAAACATATTCACAAAATGAATGTTGTGTTCAAAATTACAAAGATTCATGAATTTTCTCCCTTGGAAATAAATTGATTCTTCAGATTTACTTGCTGCAAATATTAGTTTCGTTAATAATGATAATATAACGCACTATATAGCGCTTAATACTAAGTGTTTCTAAGCGGTCTTTGCTGGGAATGATAAGTTGTGGCTGAAGAATTATTTGAAAAAAAATTACAAAGAACTACAAATTCAATCATAACAAAATTTTCTGTTCTAAACATAGCACAGAATACAACATCTTTCAATTCTTACTCATAATTATATATTTAATTCCCCAGCTGAATCCATCTCGGACTAGCATTGTACATAGCACAACACAGACAGTGTACAAACATGCCCACTCAATAGAGACTTGTGTAAACGTATTGTATTGAGTCAAGTGTTTGGGAAAGGAGCGATTATCCCGGGTTTAAAACAGATTTTCGGCGCTCTTCTCTCCCCTCTTCAACCGAAATCGCAGGCAATTAGAGGTTTGCGCAAGAAATTTTGAAGAATGGGACCTGGAGTTTCTATGGGTTCTAACTTTCACTGCATAAAAAGTCAAGAATGGTTGCTTTGAAAAGGGCTTTGTGTACTGTGTATACTAAACTGAAGGATGGGTTAAATTTTGTATGCATTGAACAACATGCATCGGAGTATTACCACTTGCATTCGACATGTACCATTCACTTTTGCTTTGGTTTGTGTATCAATTGTCGACAAGATGTTTTTAAAATACTCTTTGACTAAACATAACATCTTTTAAGTCATGAATATTTACATTGCAATTTATCTTTATCTAAATGAATAGCTTTTCGAAATACATAAAGGCTTATATGTCCTGTTTTGCATTTGAATGCATATATATCATAATTTCATATTCTTCAATAATTGTTGCAGTTTACCAGATATATGTATTACCATCCCCAAAAGAATGAGTAATTCATAAGAAATGTACAGGTGCTATATTGCCATTCCTGTTATTTTTAGTATTCCGATAGCGAGGTTTAACTTAACCCAGGTCTAAGTCATTGTTCTTTAGACTCTTGGTTTAACTTTTGAATAGCCCGGGTCTAAATAACAATGAGTTAGTCCAGGGTTAAGTTAAACCACGCTATTGGAATACGGGCCAATGACTAACAATTTGAGAAAAAAAATTCCACCGAAATGATAATTGTATTCATTGGTAAGAGATTGTAAGAACTCTTACCACAGATAATTATTGTCATGAAAAAATTAGCGTATCTTTTGGATTTGATTTCCATGAAATTTATGAGAACAGATTCCCTGTTTGAATACCTTTTATGAATAGAGTTAATCCTTCCTAAATAGAAAAGTACAAGGTTATGATATTTTAAGATAATTATAATGACTACTAAAAAAGCAAAATACTGGAAAGAAACCTCATAAAAGAATCTATGTAGAAGCAAGTTGACACCATGGTTAAGTACAGTCAAACCTGTCTATAGTGACCACTGTCTATATTGACCACCTATCTATAGTGGCCACTTAAATTGATTCTCTCCAGGTGAAAATACATGTTATAGAACCTATCTATAGAGGCCACCTGTCTACAGTGGCCATTTCTTCTGTTTCCCTTGGGGTGGCCTCTGTAGACAGGTTTGACTGTAACTTAAAATGCATCACAAACCAATGAAGTCAACCCGCAGATGTGCCAACAGTTCCAGAATATGCATGAGAAGTATTTCAAATGTATTGTGGCTTATCAATTTGAAAATGCGAATGAACTGTTATTCCCACGGATCGCTAGCAAAATGGGTGCTCAGCAGAGCTGGGACGAAATGAATGGAACATCCGAAGGTACCATATGTCCCAAAAAAAATGACAACGGGGCTTTCAGGATTAATAACTTTAGAAACCATGAACCAGGCAGGAGTTCACATCATAATCATATAATTACGTAAAAAATGTCATCCAAATAATTCATGACAAGCGTGGATATTTAATTTACATATAAAAGCCCCAAAACAAAAACAGTAACATTTATTTTGACCAGTGAAGCATTGGAAATTGAAGTAACCATTGTGCATTACACGTCTCCGTCCTCACAAACTTGTGCAGAACGGAATTATGACATCCGCTACAAAAAGCTTCATTTCTTTGTAACCACTGAAGCAAATCTCCTGAAATTTTCACCAGATATAGGTGAATAGTTATATGTCTGACATGCCAAACCACATTGATTTTCATATTCATTTTCAAAAGTTATTAATCCTGAAAGCCCCGTTGTCATTTTTTTTGGGGGGACATATGGTATATGTGTGGATTGTGAATTTCCATTCACTTCCCATGTGGGCCAGGGGTCAATTGAAGAAAATGCACAGCGTTATCTTCACTTTGCGATAACTCATCCATTTCTCGGTCGACTTTATTCAAGCAAACTTTGAACAATCTATTTTTTATTTGGAAACTGTATTATGTGAATATTTTTACTGCAGCTCGCAAACTAATTAAATACCTGACGTACGAACTCTCTAAAAAAATAATCTATTTGCTGAATTTTGACCTCTACATATTCCGGAACAGTTGGCATCTCTGATATTATGAGGTCATCTTATGACATCACACTGAGAACAAATTTCTTCATGTCATTTGACTGATATCAATTTGACTCGTATCATTTGTCTTCAAATCAGAACTGAGAAGGAAAATAATCCATTGCTTCCGATTGTGACTATGATGTCATACAGAAAGTCCGAGAAATAAATCACGCAAATTGACTCATATAACTCTATTTGGAATAAATGCTAACTGCAAGACAAAATAAGCCATTCACTTTTTATATTGAGGCATTTAAGAAAAACTGTCCCACAACTCATATTAACCTTGTAATAAATACCTCCTAAAAGACAAAATAACCCATTCATTTTGATATTGATGTATTTAAGGGAAAAAAAATCCCGCAGTGAAATTCCATGGGCAGACTCATATTAGTGATTGTAATAAATACCTCCTCAAAGACAAAATAAACCCATTCATTTTGATTTTGTGGTATTAAAGAACGAAGAAAAAATTGTTCGGGAGTGGAATTCTGTGACCAGACTTGAATTGGATTGAAATCTACCACTTTAGAATGCATGACTCACGCTGGCATGTGTGTACATTTCAAATACCACAAAATGAAATTCACAATATTGGAGTTGAGCCTCCCAACAGATCGATATGGCTAGGGGGTCACTCACTTGCAGGGGACATACTCGGTCAGGGAGAGTGGGCAAAAGAAGGGCGGAAAGGGAGAAAGTGAGAAAGAGAGAGAAGGAGAGAGAAGGAGAGAGAGAGAGAGGAGACAGAGAGAAAGGAGAGAGTGATAGAGGAAGAGAGAATAAGACAAAGAGAGGAAGAAAGAGAGGAAGGAGACAGAGAGTAAAAAGGAGAGAGTCAGTACAACAGATCGATATGGCTAGGGGTCACTCACTTGCAGGGGACATACTCGGTCAGGGAGAGTGGGCAAAAGAAGGGCAGAACGGGAGAGAGTGAGAAAGAGAGAGGGAGACAGAGAGATAGAGAAGACAGAGAGAGGAGAGAGGGATAGAGAGAGAGAGAGAGAGAAAGAAAAGAGAGAGAGAGAGAGAAAGAAAAGAGAGAGAGAGAGAGTGTGTGTGTGTGTGTGTGTGTGTGTGTGATAGAGGAAGAGAGAATAAGACAAAGAGAGGAAGAAAGAGAGGAAGGAGACAGAGAGGATGAAAAGGCAAGGGGGAGGTATACTATAAGGGAGAAAATTTAGAGAAGATGAAAAGAGAGAGGGAAAAGAGGGCGTATAGAGGAACAGAGGAATAGGAGAAAGAGAGTAAAAAGGAGAGAGACAGTACAACAGATCGATATGGCTAGGGGGTCACTCACTTGCAGGGGACATACTCGGTCAGGGAGAGTGGGCAAAAGAAGGGCAGAAAGGGAGAGAGTGAGAAAGAGAGAGCGAGACAGAGAGTTAGAGAAGACAGAGAGAGGAGAGAGGGATAGAGAGAGAGAAAGAAAAGAGAGAGAGAGAGAGAGTGTGTGTGTGTGTGCGTGTGTGTGATAGAGGAAGAGAGAATAAGACAAAGATAGGAAGAAAGAGAGGAAGGAGACAGATAGGATGAAAAGGCAAGGGGGAGGTATACTATAAGGGAGAAAAATTAGAGAAGATGAAAAGAGAGAGGGAAGAGATGGCGGATAGAGGAATGGAGGAATAGGAGAGAGACAGTACAACAAATCGATATGGCTAGGGGGTCACGAACTTGCAGGGGACATACCCAGTCAGGAGAAAATGGAGAAGGAGAGCGAAGGAGAAAGAGATGGAGCGGGAGTGCATATGAAGGAGAGAGAGAAAGAGAGAATGAGAGGGATAGGGAAAGAAAGATATACATGGAAGTGGGACGAGTGTGAAGAGGAATAAGAGTAAAAAAAAGAGAGAGAGAGAGAGAGAGTGAGAAGTAGAGGGATAAATAGATTAAACCATACAAATAGATAAGGGGGAAATAAAGATAGAATAGAAAAATTTAGAGAGAAATAGAGATAGATCAAAAATGAAAGTGCAGATGTGGAAGAGAACAAATAGAAAAGAGTTATCAAGAGAGTGATAGAGAGAGAGGACGGAAGGGAGATTCAATGGATGGGGAACAGAAAAAGAATGGATATTAAAGCCCAAGTATAGTTTTGGTAAAAGCGAATATTTTCATCGCCAAATTTTGTCTTCAAATCTACTTAAAAAGAAACATGATATCATGAACATGTTGTACAAAAGATTGTACGAAAAATTAACAAGTTTTGGAAAAGTTATAACCTAAAGTGTGGAAAATATTTTAGCGTCGTAGCCCCCGACGCGAATTCAATATTTTCTTTCTTGATAAAGGACAGCTTCTCATGAACAGAATTGGATAAAAATTTCAGAATTTATTCTTTATGTATTCCTTTTTAGCATGCTTTAATAAAATCTTGGAAATAATTTTCTATATGCCCGATAAGAAGCAAAATATTGTTATAACCAAGAGAGGGCGCTAAATACGATTTAACGGTCAAATTCAAATTTTCAAAAGAATTCGCTCGTAGAAAAATATGCTATGATCTTGAAATGTGTATGGAAACTATATGTCATGGTATATATCCCCAAAATTCACATTTCTTTAATCTTTACCAAAACTATACGTGGGCTTTAAGGCAAAGATACAGGTAGAATGACAGAGAAAAGGAGAAAGATATAGATATGAATAGATGTGTGTTGACAGGAATATAGATTCATGCAGTAATGATCAATTTCATATTAGGCATGTGAGACCTTGAAACAGATGAATATTATCTTTGAATTACCAAGGTTTTGAGTTATGCCACTACCATTTAACAAAATTATGCAGAAATTACTGACACAAAACAAATCAAAGAATTATTTCAAAAGTCAAATTCATTCTTTGAAAATACAAGAGTTCACTGTATGCTATGGTCACTGCACATTATAGTCAAGAATAAATTGCAATAAATAACTTTTATGCGATGGCAATAAATTCTCAATATCTGTTTGATAATTTGACATCTCTGAATATAGTATACATAGCATTCTTGCAAACTTATTGACATGTACTCCTTATGAAATAGAATTTTATATATAAAAAAAATAAATTTTTTTTTTGATATTTTTTTTTAAAAAAAAATAAAAAAAAAAAATAAATTTTTCATTCAATAGAGTATTTTGTGTTATTTGAAAAATAGAATTCTAGAGATAAAAAATAATATTCTAAACCACAGAATTTTACTTTCTATCAATTCATCCAAAGCTAAACTCATCAAAATCAATTCCCCTACTAGATAACAATAATAACTGAAAAATAGTTAATAATAAGCTCAGCATTAATCTCAAGAAATTGGATCAAAATTGGGAAAAAATCATGATTGTTAAGTCTGGTATGGTTCAGTCAATTCACACATGCAAATAAATGAAATTGAACTTATTACCAGTTCGAGCAAATATCTTTATTTGGCTAATTCTGAGTTATCCCTTTTGGGATATTTTTGAGCTTCACTAAACGTAAATCGCCGTTGCGGTCGTTGGATATATTCTAAGCTCAAGTCGCTTCGATTTATTTATTCAACATAAAAGTTCATTAAAGATGGATATTATTTGAAACAAAATTCACTCAGAGATTTGTCACGAGCAGCGGGAAGAAACAAAAACGAACATACGCGTACCTAAGCGCGCGCGTTCGGCGTTGCATTGCGTTAGAATAGCCTGAAAATTCAGAGCGAATTGAAAAAATCTATCTTGTTAAGGCACTTGCAAACAGGGATGATTTAAGGCAATTAGCACACCGTGTATCGATCTGCAAAAAGGGTCTTCGAGAGGAAAGATTATTCAAATTTTCATATGCCAAAAAGAAAATCGTTCCACCGTGTGCTACCTGTTCATCTAATAAAAAGTTGTTTCAGTCCCCATAGACTTGCATGTAAACTGGAAGGAAGTTCGAGCCGGCGGGACTTAGGAATTAGCATTTTTGAGCTAATATTATGTTAGCTAAATCGGGATATTTGCTCGGACTGATTACCGAGAAACATTACTTTATAGAAAAGAGACAGATTTGAACTTTTTATACAATAATCTTTTAGGTCATAGAATTCAGGGTAAACATGTTGCAAATCATTAGAATGTTGTTTTTTATATCATTCCCATTCATAATTCCACATTTGTCTTCACAAGATTTTTTGCAAGTATTTCATCATTCTTGCACTTCATGAAGTTCACATTCCTTTCAAACTCCCCACTTCTAAAATCCCCGCAACCTAGATATCAAGCCGCTAAACTTTATTCTTTGTGAGAAAATGTTCTTTAAAACTCCCTGGGATCAAGAAATACTGTAAAAGTCCCTTGCAACCAATTTCATTTAGACTTAAATGTAAGCCTCTACTCAATCTAAGCACTTCCACAAAGTTCAAATTTTGTCGAAACCCCTCTACCACCAAAACCTCAAACAAGTTGAAAGGGGGTACTTGGGGACCCCTTTTCTATAACACCTAATCCCCTTACCCCTAAGGGGCATAATCCATCATTCAAATCATATTCCATTTTCAACCAAATTTCCGACAACCTTGGGCGGAGAGAGAGAGAAATATGGAAGATTATAATTTGAGGACCAGAAGATTCTTTGAACTGCACTTGGTACCAAGACATAAATATAAGGTAACGACAATTTCCACACAAAATATACTTTTCATTACTTACAGTTCATTGTAGCAAAACGTAAATACAAATTACATACCTGAAAGGGCTATTGCTTGTTTTGTCTTTGTAAATTTTGCCTGGACTCATTTATCCAATCAGTGATTTTGCTAAGAAATTTTGTGGATTTTTTGTCTTATAACAGATCCAACATTCATGAAAATACAAATGTAAACATAAATTGTACAATAGGCAATACTTTTTGTTCCAAACATGGTGACAATTTACAATTTAAGGAAGTTGCTTTTGCAGGATGATGTAAAAGCCAAAATATAAGCATTGTTCTTTATTATCATTTTGAAGATCATTTTATGTTTAACCACAATAATTCAGAATTTCATTTTTCTTAAAGAAAAAAGTCATGGAAATCAAGAAAATAGGATTCAAATTCCAATTTGAGTTTACAAGAATCCAAAAGGAATTCAGCAAGGGTTTAAAAAGCATCTTCTTTTCCACTTATAAAATTTATGTTGTACAGTAATACAGAACTCCTCCTATCAGTATAGCCACCAAAGCACTCCATAAAAGCTAAAACCTTTCTGACAAAGCCCATAAAGCTTAAACCTCAACCTATACAAGCCAATTAGTCTAAGAAAGCATTTCAAAAGTGTATGGAGACAACAAAAGATCTAAAAAAGATCGCCAAAGAATACGATTCAGAGACATCAACAAAAACCCTCCAATTCATTCCAAAGCGAGGAAGATCAAAATGCGAAGGGGTTAGGGCAGAAATAATCGCCTCCGGGCGAGCCCTCACTCCGAAAAAGTAATTTATATAGTAATTTAAATTTCTGTTTAGGGACAGTATTCAGCACATCCTCGGTCGTTAACAATAATTTTGTTCATTGCGGTGATACCCGCCTGCTCGCTCAAAACACAATGGCAAGATGATATGAAGTCAGCGAAAAGGCGAACAGTTTGAATCGGAAATCTAAGGTTTACGACCAGCGATTCTTTTCTCTCGTTTCAAAAAGGGTGAATTGAAAATTTGAGGGCATATTATGCCATTAGGTATAAATATTTTTGATGATTGAAAAGTAGTGTTTGTCCACATTTAAGGGGATAACGAAAGAATAGGGGGTATAATTTTGACTACTTCATGGTGAAGGGGTAATAGTAGGGAATATGACATGCTCGAGAGGAGTAGAAAGAGCCCATATATATCATAAATATTCCATTTCAGAAGAGTTGCAAGGCTAAAATATTTACATCATTACAAGCAGGGATAGTAAATTACATTGATGGTAGCTTTCAGGTCAAAAGGTCAAATGGCGGCCATTGGTGAAGATGGCTCTTGTTTAATGAAAAATGGGGTGTTTTGCTCATGGAAAATAAGGCTTGAGCAAGATAAGCATAAAATCTATTTTACAATATTTACAGAGACACTTTTACAAAATACTTTTACATACTATAGTGTTTTTTTATATTATGGAAGGTAATAATTTTATAAATTCATGCATTCATTATACAACCATTATAATTACTTGACAATAATAGTTTGCCTTCACACATGGTAATAATCTTGGACAGAGACATTCAATAGCAAGATATGAATACCTTTTGTAACTCTTTCAGTCTTTCTTTTTTCTTTCTCTCTTTCCTTCTTTGTCCATCCATCTGTCCTCACAAATTCACATACACCTGCACATGCATTTATCCAACTTTACACAATGCCTTTAAACTTTTCTCCTTTTACATCTTTCAAACAACTTTAAATATATATTTTTTCTGGCTAGATACAGTGAAAACTTTATATACTGAAATATCTGGGATGATCACAAAAACCTTTATGTTATGCTTAGTCCTGCAGTATACTGATATACAAAAAGTTCTCCCATCTGTAATTGTGTCCTCTTTCTTGTAGAATTATAGATTGGGTTAACCCCTTGACTACCGAATTCTGTAATTCCCATAGACTTTGTGCAGGGACTACCTAGTTCCAGTAGTCAAAGGGTTAATGGTAGAGTAACCGTGTTACAGTATTGATAAACCTGATTAAGTTGTCTTACCTGTTATATGTAGAGATTGGTGAGCCGAAGACAGGTTGAATGTACATGAAAGAGAAAAGATGTTAAAAAACCCATTTAGCATAATTCAGTGAAAATCTTCATACAACATTATAAGATAAATGGCAAGTTACAATTAAATGTTGGAACAAATAAGATTTCTACAAACCAATGTACAACAAATCTACTTTATCAAATAATAGGCCTATATATGAACAATTTCCAGTGGCACCAGTTACTCAAAATTGTTTACTCGAAATCGTTCACACTTATTTTGTGTTATATTGTTTGTTATCGAAATGGAAATAAATAAATCAAATCAAATCAAAATCATCCATGATAGATGACAAACAGTGACACAGTGTGCATCAAACTATGACAATCCATTGCTGAATTAAAAGTTATTCTAGTCATAAAATGTGTTCCATCGACCTAAATGAGTCATGATAAACTCTTTCATTTACCATGCTAGCTCTGAATTTCTTCATTTATTATCGCAATTGTGAATGGGTTAAAAAAATGACCACACCGTTTACTTCAGCGACTGTGGTGTAGTGGTCCTGACTCTCGCCTTTCAACTAGAGGGTCGTAGGTTTGAGTCCTACCCAGGGTGTTAATGTTCTTCAGCAAGAAACTCATCCACATTGTGCTGCACTCAACCCACGTGAGGTGAATGGGTATCTGGTAGGAATACTTATTCCTTGAAATGCCAAGTGCGCTGATGGTGGCTGCCTGGCTAAAGCCAGGGTAATAATGCTGCAATTGTAGAGCACTTAGGGAATTCTCATGAAGAGTTGATAAGCGCTATATAAAAGCTGTTCATTATAAATTGCAAGCGTATATATTGCTTGCATGCACAGACCAGATATACTGAGCCTTCCACTGTGAGCAGGAGGGACAAAGAACTGCCACAAAATAAACCACTTCATTCAAGCCTTCACAAAAAAACTTCATTAGAACAAAACAAAGTCCCAGGTGCGACTCTTGTTTAACATTTTCCACAGAATAAGAAAGATGGAAATTTCTTTTGTGTCCATTTAGCTATTGTAAATGCTTGAATGGAGGTCGTTAAAGCCCCGGTCGCATAGGACCCCGGAAGCAACACGATTCACTCCGACTCGTTGTTCTGAGGCACGTTAACTGTGAATTAACAAAGAGTCAGAGTGAATCGTGTTGCTTCCAGGGTCCTATGTGACCGGGGAATTACTTTGTTCCAGGCATTTGTACCTTCTGCTCACAGTGTTTAGAGGTTTATGTTACCATTCACATTTTCATTTCCAAAAAATTTCCATTCTCTAATTCATTGCTCAAAATTCAGATGTATCTAGTTACAGTGTCTACTCACAAATGGGTCGTTCCCGCATGAATAAACAAAGAGTCGTTGAAATATCAATGGGATATAGATATCGCTTTGGTAAAAAAACCAAGAAATCTTTATGATTATAAGTTTTTAGCATTGCTATTGGATGATTGCTGCAATAGGAGCTGTGTGTTGAAATTCATCGGACAACAATGTGTGGAATTTCAGAAGCTCCATTGTGTTCAGAGAACTCCTTATGATTCAGAAAAGTATGTATCAAATCCATGTGAATTACAGTGTAGTTCTTACATTTCTAAAATGTTATACGTTTTGGCATAACTTGTAATATTCCATCCCCCCCTCTCTCTATCTCTCTGTTTCTCTCGCCCACTCTCCTTTCCCTTTCTCTCTATTAATAATTTTCTATTAACACTCTTATGTACCTTTCTTTTTTAGGCATTTTCCCAAGTTTGGTCACATACAATTTCTATATACCTCTTAAAGATACGCTCTTGGTTCTTATATAGAAATTCATATTTTTCAGGGCTCGAATTAGTTTAAGACAACCCAAGAAAATTGACTTGAGCAGAAAAGTACCCTTCATTGTACAGCCCCTATTTTGAGCCTTTTTGGGGTTTGTTTAAAGTACTCCAAATTTACCCCACAAATCATGCAAATCTTATCCAACAATTAAGCACCCCCTTTAACCCCTCCCCCATCTACATTACCCTCTCCACCCCCTCCCCTCCACTCCCTTCCTCCCTCACACACCCTCTCTCTCTCTATCCCTTCTCCATCATCAATTATGCGTCTATCAATCAGGAATTCAATGTCGGGTGAAAAAGATGCAAATTCCTCTCAAAATCGAAGGCAAAAAAAGAAGGAAAATCATATGATAGATTAACTTCAAAATGGTACGCGCGGAATGAAATATGAAGACGACTCGCTAATAATTTAAGATGAACTGGCGCGTGGACGGGTTTCACACGTCCGTATGGGCGCGGGTTCGTGAATAAAATATGGAGGTCAGGATGGGCCGTGCATAATTTAAAAGATGGAAAGATATACTTGTGTCTTCTTGCAAATGAACAAAATGAGAGTCAACGCGAGAGGGAGGGAAAGAGAGGCGGAGAGAGGGAGAAAGAGGTGGAATTAATGAATGATTAATGTGATCAAAGTGATGTCAATTGTTGATTAAGGAGAAATAGCAAAGAGGTATAAAAACTATATGACATAACAATGGAATCAAACCAAGATGAATATAAAAGGCAAGATGTAAGAATACTGGTTTTTAATCCTATTTCTACTTGTCGCAAACTTCGAAGGGAATTAGGACATAAGTACAAAGTATAAGAATAAAACGATAAATTTAAATCTTGATGAATCTCTTCTGGCAAATCTCGACCAGAAATCCAAAAATTCTCAAAATACAAATTAAAAAAGATAAACAATTAAAGTATAAACAGTCGTAAATATTCAGAATTGAATGAGAAACGCCTTTAAATCCAAATTCATCATCATCATCATACTGTTTTCAACTCTCACCATCTACACCAAAATACAATACAAGAAAATTGGGGACTCCCATTAAAGGCATCAAAGGCATCAAGGCATCATGTTCATTGTTCCGTTTCATGTAGTATTGTTTTGTGTATTTTCTTTGTCTATAGTTACCCTAATTAAACACTGATTTACCGGGAACCTTAATTACAAGCTGTGCTTTCTTGGTTTCCACCACAATGCAGTCTATTAATTTTGTAATTTTGTATATTTCTATATTCTTTTGCTTAAGCCCCGGTCACATAGGACCCCAGAAGCAACACGGTTCACCCCGACTCGTTGTTCTGAGGCAGTTAAGTGAGAGTTAACAAAGAGTCGGGATGAATTGTGTTGCTTCCGGGGTCCTATGTGACCAGGGCTTTAAAATGAATTGTATTACATTGTATTAATTTGAATTTTGTCAATAATTTGCTGTCATTGTGGAAATAAATTAAATGAAAAAATGAAAAAAAAATATGATTTGAAATACCCCCCAACATGCAGCAATGTTGCATGTTATCAAACACACTGTAATAAGTTCTACGCATGAGTGATTTCAGATATTGCATGAGATCTCTCATTCCAATACACATGATGAAATTGATGTGAGCTAATAATTAGTATATCTAATCTGGAGTTTGGAATTGAATTAACATGCATGGAATGAGATCTTTAAAGCCATTGCTATGTCACAAGTTTCATTTATTTCATTACAACATATTTATTTGTGCGGTTTCATAAGATCAGCACTAAAGATTCAAGACAAGTTTGGGTTCAAACGAAGTTCGTCGGACAATGCCCCAGGAAAGAATATCCCATCCCCATATGCCTTCCAAGTATTTCATTATCGTCAGGAAGCGCACAAAGCCGCGCAAATCCACCAACTTATCGAACACAATTCAAGTCACATATGCCCTTTATTGCCATTATAAATGACCCACTCAAAAAAATCAATTTACATGGTGAACATTAGAGGTCTCAACTATGCATTGAACTCCTGTCTATGACATTTGTAAATATGTAATAGGTCCAACATGACTGTTTAAAGGGACAAGTTATTCCATTAGATGAGTCAAAATTATGAGTTATCCCTTACTGGAAACAGTATTAAATGTAAAATACCATTTCTGTACCTGCTCTTTGTTTCACCAGATCATTCTCCAAGTTACGAATGACTTTAAGAATGACTGGAGAAAAAATAATGAGAGTAATATGCGCAAAATTCTTGATCAACTCAGCACAAGAACTGATACCAGTCGTTCATTAAGTCGTTTTTGCAGTCATTCGTAATTTGGTGAAACACCGCCATGATTCTAAATGATTATTATTGATGATCTCTTTACAATAGATATTGGTCTAAAATAATTTTTTCAGCATTTTGGTAAAGAGTGGACATGTTAAAGACAAATGAATTTTGTTGGTTTGCTAAATTTATCATATCTATATTTTTATATATCGTATTCAGGGAATACTTGGAAAGTAGTTTTGTTATAACTGAATGCCTGTACCTGGTTTTTAAAGAAGACTGAAATAAATAAATAAATAAATAAATTCTTTAAATCACAATATTAATTTTTTTTGGCAGAAATTATTTAAGTCTTATTAGAGGATATGATATACTGTCCATTAATTTGAAAAAGAACTAAAAACCCATTTTCTATCCTCATTGTATCCATTCCCCAAACATATAATCTTGCATAGAATCATAGCATTTGCAAGGAAATATGAAACAACAGTCTGAAAAAGTGGAAAATGCCGGCTCCATTACTTTTAATGAAAATGAAACTCAGTGGATTCATAATGTATGGCTCTTCACTCCTGTTCAAGGGCAAAAGCTAAAGCGCCAAAGGGATTAAAATTCAAGGGTAGTGAAAAGAGGAAAAAGATGACAATTCTGCTCTATTTGAAAATTTGAGAACTGAACTGTTTTCTGAAGTTATCTTCATTTCCAAATGGTACAATATGGTATGGAGTTAAAAATTTGTGATGTGATATTTACATAGACTTTGAAGATATGAAAAAATAATGGCATCCATTACATAAAATCCTAGCATTTTTGAGAAACTATTTTTTCACATTCTCTCATTTTCAAATTGTACAGTCTGGTATGAAGTTAGAAACTTGATGATATGATATTGAAACAGACCTGTGGAGAAGAAATCAATGCATATTAATCTTTATACAAAGATGTCATTTCTTTTTATTACCATTTATTTGCTAATATTTAATCTTGAAACCATATAATCTTGAATGGAATCGTAGCATTAAAGGAAGAGAATACGAAACAGTCTGAAAAAGTGGAAAATGCCAGCTTCATAACTTTTAATGAAAATGAAACCAAATGCATTCATAATGTATGGCTCTGTGTAGTCTGCTAAAACAGACCCTTCGGTTACACAGAGAGTGATACAGGGTATGCACATTGTGTCTAATTGTGTGTCTACATGCTCTCCTAGACTGAGGATAGAGCAATGCTGTATGTGTGTGATGTAGTCACACAATGCATACCCATCATGCTCTATGCACGCACACTCCGAAAGTCTAGGGTTTGTGCTTTCAAACTAGGCTCTGTGCTCTGTTCAAGGGCAAAAGCTAAAGCGCCTTGGGGATAGAAATTCAATGGGTTGATGGTGGTAGTGGAGGAGAAGGAAAAAAATAGATGAAAATGGATCTGGCATATTATTGGAGAATTGAAATATCACCCAATCCTGTAGGCCCTATAGTGTTCTTGCATGACTATGTGTGCATTGGTAATACTAATAGTGGTAATACTAATAGTGGTATTACATATCCAAGGGGGTGCTTAGATCAACTGCAAATTTACTAATTGTAATGCGCATTTTCATTCGCGCGCAATATGCGCATTTAACAAGGCGCGCATGGAACAATGATTTTGATTGGCGCGTTCTGATCAACTGCAACTTTCGATCAATCACAACTTT
>BQKZ01002679.1:55312-71655 GCA_036244855.1 Temnopleurus reevesii | reverse complement strand
TGGAATTGCTTATTGACTATATTCTTATACACGTTTAGAGCATAGATCTTTGACATGTTAATGGATGTGAATCTTTAATTCGAGAGATGCACTTTACAGATAATTGCATGATTTCATGAATATTTCTAATACGCTTGTAGACAAAATCATGACAAAAAGTTCGATTTTCCAGATGCTGCTGATTTTTCTCTTTTTTTTTTGGGGGGGGGGGAAAGAGATTTTCATCATAAATTCTAGGCGCTTATAAAATTAGGAAATACGGTTTGCATAACTTATAGAAAATGAGTAGATTTTATTTATAGATTAGATTTTTTTATTTTGTATACTAACCTTCATCGCAAGAACCTTGTTAGCCACCCAGACATCGTCCACCTCCTTGATGACGTCACGATCGGTCCACCCATCCGAAGCGATGAGTGACGTCACTTTGCTGATGGTCTTGCGTTGAAGCTCCTCCTCCTCACTCTCGCAGAAGCTGATCTCAAAGGCCACACCCTTTTTGGCATGACGGGTGCCACTTACAGTTGTGATTGGTGGACTCGGTGTCTGTGGCCTTGCTTCTAGAATGTCAGAGTCGACTGCTGGAATGTCGTCAGTTGCAATCTCGAAAGCAACGCCCCCTCGGCTGACCGTCATGTCGGCGTTTTCTTCCATTGACTCGAAGTTGTTGGTCACCTCAAAAGCCACGCCCCCGGGGCGGGTCTTGATGTTGTCGCTGCTCGTTGAGATATCCTCGTCTTTAGGATGATCTGAGGTGCAGAAAAACAATGAATTACAATACATTTTTTTTGGTGGAATTTTGCCTTAGAACATTAACAAAAAGTTTGCAAACCCCACAAGATTTGTCTCCTTCCTGTCAGTCCACCTACTGGAAGTGACAACAATGGAATATCTGCACTATAAAGAAAGTCTTTAAGTAGGATGTTAAAATGATTATTTATTTTTTCCACTATTTTTGGACACTATAGATTTCAACGTTATGCACAACGTGGTGGTTGTTATTTCTTTCATGATCATCCGAGTCATTTTGTGTCTATAAACGTTGGGAATCCGTAAAGAATATTTTACCTTTCTATAATATAACATTACGTGTTCTGTGAATTTTCTGCAATTATAATTTATAACATTCCAAATGATAGGTTTTCATAATGATTAACTATTAGACAATTCGAAGGAAAACATTGTCAATTTATTTTGCACGATCTTACCGATTACAAGGATATTGGAACTCTTCTTGACCCTGCAAGGTCGATAGGTCATCGAGGGTTCGTGCTGGGTGATGACGTCATCCTCATCGTCAGAATCATCATCAATGTGACGTCTGTTTGCAGCTACGGTACGATCTGTGTGATCGTGATTGAAACGAATAGATGAGGAACATTGCATAAAAGTTTTTTTTCGCAAATCATTCAAGATACTATTGTTAGATTCTGAAATGGGCGATGTCAAATAAAAATTTAAGTGCCTCTTTCCCGTATAGTTGTTCACTGTAAGGCATTTGATAGAGACATTACAGTCAATTGCGTCGGTAAAAAGCTTTGTAAAGTTTCCTTTAGAATTAATCTACAAAAGTAATATTTGTCTTTCTTATAATGACATTTGACTAAATCCAACTGCCTATGACATGCCTGTGATTCTGCAAATAAAATTTGCAGATTCAATGTTGGTTGATAAAACATTTTAGTCGTTTCCATGTATGAGAAAATTTTCAAATAGAATTCGATTTTTATTTGTTTATCTTTCTATTAAAACATATCTATTTAGGAGAACAAGATCAGTCAAAAACTGTCTTAACATGTAATGCCATCAACACAATTGATTATAATATTATCATAGTGTCATAAAACTTTGATTTAAATACTTCAGACTTAATTTCAACTAAACTTACGCCAAAGCAAGAATTGCTGTGGGTCGATTGTCTCGTCTCTTGGGTAGGACGTCGAAGGTTGCTTGATCTCGTCATCAACATCGCTGTCGTCACAGTAGGGAACGACCTGATTACATTCAGAAAAAAAGAGTCATTGTTACCATATCATGATCCCAAAATTCATAAGTTACTTTAACAGCACCAAAACATTAACTTAACTTGACTGTTATCTTTATTGGTGTACCCGCTTTTGATATTAATATGCACAACTTAATAAAGAAAAATATGCACTCCACTTATCCCCCTAAATTCTTAAAAACTCCCACCGACCTCACCTCCTTTTTGGAGTATTTTGTGTAAACTTTCAACCAAGTACCAAGTGCCAATACGGTATTGCATCGGATTTGATCAAGGCGTATACTTACTTTGTTATGTTTATTTATTTGTTAAGTCTATTCCATTGATATTTTTGTTTAACGATAATGGTAAGATAATAATTATCACGACAAAATCATTAATTTGTTTTTGTTTTTAAAGTTTTTTAATGCAGTAGTCATCGTGTCGTCATCATTATTACCTTTATTATAAATCAACATCATTATCATTACCATTACAAACACCCCACCGATATCAAAGAAGGGTTCGAGCCTACTAACATAACAATGCAATATGAAATGTTTCAATACCTATCAATGTTTATCAACAGACACTGGGATTGTGTAAAACGTACCGTATGGTTGACATTTGAATGTGTTTTTATTAACATAATTGTTGGATGAATAGATTGAATTGCAATATACAAATTCTTACTCTGTTCTTGCCATTGAATATGTTTTTCAATCCCGCCAGAAAAGATACCCCGTTAGGTTTTTGGCGCCGATTTTCCAGGGTTTCCACCCCTAAGCCCATTGGCAGTGGACAAACTTTCGAGTTCGTGCACCCCATGATGAAAAATTTCGAAAATTTCGAAGAGTTCGAAGATTTAGTAAAGAATTAACGAAGAAACTGCTAAAAGCAAGTTCGCTTGGATAATATCAGTACGATTGTGAGACGTTGTGTGTATATACAGTGCGTTTCTTGGGGCAATCGTTACGTCATAGACGCGCTTCATGTTTAATGTATGCGCGTGCATTATTACGTCACAATGGTAGACTACAAATTTTAAAGTGCATTGAACTCCATTGTTAGCTCATAAAGCGCTGGGTACATCGTAGTGGTAAGATGGTGAGGGTGATGGTGATGATGGCGGTAGTGGCGGTGGCGGTGGTAATAGTGGTGGTGACAGTGGTTGTGTTGAGGACGTCAATTTTTGCAACTGTAGGGCTTTTAGAATATATCCGCAATGGGCCACATCTACTTTCTATTCTTCTTATAAATTCCTTCTTCCGCACACCTCAACTGCCTTTCATTCCATCATATCGTCAAGTACTTCCCCCCTCTCTCTCTCTCTTTCTCATTTTACTCACTTTCTCTCCCTTGAACAAATAAATAATGCTTCCACTCCATTAGAAAATTTGTGAATCAGATGTGATAATTTATTAATTTATTTAATCTGTATTCATGCAAAATATATCAATATGCTTGAACACCGCATCTTTCGATTATAGCTACATCAGGTGCGTAGCCAACGGGCGGAGAGGGTGGGCACCCCGTAAAAATATGGGGGAAAAAAAGAAGTGAAAGGTGCCCCAAAGCGTGGAGAACATTTTTTTTTCGAGGGGGGGGGGGGGACTTTTCTGCTTTTCAGTCCACCGGCGGGAAGTGAAGACCATTGTTTTATTTTGGACCCTATCAGTGTCGTAAGTTTGGAATTTCGAGGGGAAGGAGATGCATATTTTTATTGAGGAACTCACATTATTATAATTATTTATGGTATGATTATGATCCTCGTCCGTTCCCATCGAATGTCGACAAAAACCGGTTGGGTTGACGATGATCCTTCGTAAAACATAATCCCAAGTTTTTCGGTGCTTGGAGTGTTCTGACTTTAGAATTTAGTTCAACTCCGTTGTTGATAGCGTGATGAGGATTCGCTTTCACAGAATGATGATGGTTTCATTTGAAGTCTTGCATGATGTATCTTGATAATATGATGGTGCCTATATCATCTCCAGTATTCGCTTCAGAGTGTCCGACGAGGCCATCTTTATTTAGAGTTCATGTACCTGGGAAGAGAGATCGAGAGGAAAGCACAAAATAACTATGAAATAACGTGGGTCATTATCATGATATGTGTCCATAAAAACAAGGCGGATCTTGTGAGATTTCTTTATTTTAAAAATATATATATTTGATTTAAATGTCATGCGATTTGATATATTTCATCCGAAATTTTATTCGAAATTCGAAATTATTTTTAGGCATTTTGGCTCAATAACGATAAATTTAGAGACCTTCCTCACCTCATAAGCTACTTGCATGACCTCAATCTAATCTGCCCAACTTCTGCTATGATTGACGTGGCTTCTCTCCCGTTGATCCCACAAGCCACACCTTCCTTTAGTAGCGTGACGGGTGCAGTTCTTGCTTGTGATTGGTCGACTCAGTTTCAGTGCAACGACGGTCACGGCGTGACGGTGCGTCATAAAGATTGCATGAAGAGATAGAGTGGTCGGTTGAATTAGTGATCGCAGTAGCACCGCCCCATACTGACAATCAGAACTGTAACTTCAACGATTGGATCAAAGTTGGGAGTGACGTACCAGGCCGAGCTCAAGGTCGTGTCTTGATGTGGCTGTTGTGGCAAACTACTTTGATCCTCAACATTGTGGGGTTTCATCCTCGAGAGAGTGATCTGCAAAGAAAGCACCTAGCATTTAAAACATTGGCAGAAATTTCCCGCAAAAAATACGCTGCAGAAATACATATTTTACAAGGGGTTCTTTGTCATTTTTTTGGTAATCATTACAATTGTTCTCTGTTAATTTTCACTTCATAATATATTCTTTTTTGCAAGCATTTTTTCGATTAAGTTTGCTCAGTATTATACCTTACAGCTAGATTATGGAAATATTATCAAGTCTCACCTGTGAGGGGTTAGAATGATGTGTTGTAAAAACTTTTCCGAAGCTGCTTTCTGTTTTGTTGTGAGATGTTCATACTCCGGCTAGCACCATTCAGCGTGTCTACGAAGACGATGATCTTCTGTAGTCTCTTTCCCCAGTAGTCACCGGGATCCTTCTCACTCCGTTTCAGTCAAACCATTTAGCTTCCTCTTCCAAGCCTGGAAGACATTCTGTCTGAGAAGACTATGATCTTCTGTAGTCTCCTCGACCAGGATCTAGTGGGATCCTGCTTACTCCTCCTCCGTCTAACCCATGAGCTTCCTCTTCCAAGCCTGGAAGACTGCCTGTCGCTGAAGACTATGATTTTCTGTAGTCTCCTTTACCAGGATCTGGTAGGATCCTGCTAAGTCCTCTTCAGTCTGAACCCATGAGCTTCCTCTTCCAAGCTTGGAAGATTGCCTGTCGCTTAAGACATTGATCTTCTGTAGTCTCCTTGACCAGGATATAGTGGAAACCGTCCATCATTCCATCCGTCATTGTGGCCGTCATCTGATCGAATTCCAGCTCTGCTTTCCTCATGGCAGCCAGACGCTCCTTCCTCATTTGAACATTGTCCTGAAAAACATGAAATAGATATGTCATCATTTCGATTCCGTCTTGTATTTCCCTTTGAGCTGCATTGATGAGCTCTAATAAGAGCGAAACAGATCGCCCTGCATATTCAGTATTATTATTATTATTATTAATTATTTGAATTTATCCAGGAATAAGTAAACGGATTTGCCACATGTAATTGGAGTAGCTGTGGTGCAGAAGTACAACATTCTGTTTCTTAAGGTCAAGTGTATTTTCGTTTAGCAGAAATATTTCGAGTTGTTGTGAACATAGATCTACGAGATGTCTGTGGATGTTAATCATTAATATGAGAGATGTCATTTTTCAGGAAATATCATCCGTATTTTCACGAAGTGACTTGAGCCAAAGGGTATTGTTGCATGGAGACAAAGGAAGGACATGTTTCAATGAATTTGTAACTCATTTTGTGTAACATTACCCTCTGACTCCCGTCACTTCGTGAAAACACGGACGATATATTCTCATGATATGCATGTTAACAAAACTATAAAGAAAAATCTAGTTCTGCAGTTGTCTTTTTAGGGGATTTTCATCATCCAGCCTTGGCATTTCTAAGGTCAGGAAAACGGTTTCATATTAAGAGAAATGAGTTGATTTGTGTATTTTTGTTTTGTTTACTAACCTTCATCGCAAGGACCTTGTTGGCCACCCAAACATCATCCACCTCCTTGATGACGTCACGATCCGTCCACTCATCCGAAGCGATGAGCGACGTCACTTTGCTGATGGTCTTGTGTTGAAGCTCCTCCTCCTCACTCTCAAAGAAGCTGATCTCGAAGGCCACGCCTTTCTTGGCATGACGGGTGCCATTCACGGTTGTGATTGGTGAACTCGGTGTCTGTGGCCTTGCGTCAAGAATGGCAGTGTCGACTGCTAGAATGTCGTCAGTTGCGATATCGAAAGCAACGCCCCCTCGGCTGACCGTAATGTCGGCGTTTTCTGCCATTGGCTCGAAGTTGTTGGTCACGTCAAAAGCCACGCCCCCGGGGCGGGTCTTGATGTTGTCGCTGCTCAATGAGCTATCCTCGTCTTTAGGATGATCTGTTGTGCAGAAAATTGAACGAATTACAATAACCTTTCTTTAGAATTGCCTTAGAATATGAACAAAAGGTTTACAACCTTAAAAGCTTTCCTTCATTTTCTTTGTGTCAGACCTCCAACGAGAAGTGAATATGAAGTAAGTCTACAGTATAACAAATTCTTAATGGCGAATATTTGAATTATTATTTTAACACTTTCTGTTATTATCTTCCAAGTCAATTTGTGTCCACAGACGTTAGGAATCCGTAAGGAATATTTTCACACATTGTTTTCTATAACATGACATTGATTGTTCTGTGAAATTTCTGCAATTATAACATTCCAAATAATAGGCTACCATAACGGTTACGTTTTAGACAATTCGAAGGAAAGCATTGTCAATTTATTTTGCACGATCTTACCTATTACGCGGATATTGGAACTCTTCTTGACCCTGCAAGGTCGATAGGTCATCGAGGGTTCGTGTTGGGTGATGACGTCATCTTCATCGTCAGAATCATCTTCAATGTGACGTCTGTTTGCAGCTACGGTACGATCTGTGTGATCATGATTGAACAGAATAGATGAGGAACATTGCATAAAAGAGTTAAATTTAATGCTTAAATGTCTGTAAAAAAAAATAGATTCGGACAAATACTATGACGCCATCCTTGTCGTCAGAATCATCTTCAATATGACGTCTCTTTGCAGCTACGGTACGATCTGTGTGATCATGAATCGAGAGTAAACGATGAGAATGAGGATATGCTAAAACATGACATAACAGAGTTAAAGTTTACTGTTTAAATGTCTAAAAAATCAATTTGCGTGTGCCACATTTTATTCATTATCAGTGAGTCATAAAATGAATGAGTTTTGCTAAAGTGTTTAATATAAAGTTCTTCCTTTTAATAGTGAGTAAAAATTCAAATTAAGTCTCATTGATATAAAAAGGATAACCTGACAAAGAAACCTGTTTGTGATATGTCTGTGATACGTTTTTAATTCTATAAGCAATTTTTAAGATATAATTTGCATCCTTCAATGTGGGTTGATTAAAATTTTGGTCATTTCCATACATTACCTAAACGTGTTGCAACATTATACGATTTGACCATACATGTTTCAAATGAAATCAAGATTGAATGCCCCACATCAAATGCGCATTATATTATTAGGTCAAAAATTTGATTTCAATATTTAAGATTTAGGTAAACTTACGCCAGAGTAAGAATTGCTGTGGGTCGATAGTCGTATCTCTCGGATAGGACGTCGAAGGCTGGTTGATCTCGTCATCAACATCGCTGTCGTCACAGCAGGGAACGACCTGATTTCAGAATAGAATGATCATGGTCAGCGTATCGTGCACTAAAGATTCTCAAATGTTATTGAAATCTTTATTTAATATTTTGATTTACAGACATTGTGACACATTATGATCTTGTTATTTTGGAAATTATTAAATCAAGATATTTTTCTTATGTTATTACATTCAAATTTATGAAAAAAAGGCAAACAAAAAATAAGGAAGCCATAAAGGCGATAAAAATTGGGTAAAAGCCTACACAGTAGGTCGCATTTTTTGGATTTTTAGGTCTTTTTGAGCACTTCACTTTGATTTTGAAGCCTAATATGCAAACAGTTTAGTTTATAGACAATATTAACAATTTGGTAGAATTTAGTAGGGCAGTTGAGAATTTTTAAAACGAAAGCAATCTTATATAATACTTTCATTCATAAAAATGTTGATATTACATTCTAATTTTAAAAGAACAAATGTTAATCTTAATATCTATCCAAATACAATCGCGAAATTATTTCTTAACAGTTGATAAAGATTTATTTACCTATTCAAATGATTTATTTTGTTCAAAACTTTGCTTGTTAAAATTGCTTATACTGTTTGCATTATACGTATACCGTAGTACAATAATGCCCATTGTTCTCTGTTCGTTATCATCAAACCCAACACAATATCAACCGGCACTCGTCGTCATCATTATAATAATAACTATGATCATCATATTCATATATTCATCATTCTCGTCATCATCTTTATCATCGCCACCTTCGCCATGCGCCACCACAATACCTCTCTAATAATATTGAACGGTATACACCCTCTCGAAACCTCTGCTCTTCATCAGACACGCTTAAACTATTCATACCAAAGTGTAGACTCAAAACAGCGGAAAAGCGCTTTTCAGTAGCTGCTCCAAAACTCTGGAACAGTATTCCTCTTGCAATACGGGCAATCTCAATTTCCGGTACGTTTAAAAAGCATCTTAAGACTTACCTTTTCCCACAGTAATAAAACTGTTTTCATCTTTTGTTCTCTTAAATTGTAAAGCGCTATGATACTCTCTGTTTTTAGCGCTATATAAATAATCAATATTAATATTATTATTATTATTATTATTACTAGCCTAAAACATAGAAATCTTTAAACTCATCCTGTAGTTCATAAACATAAATATTGAATATGCAAAATAATACACTGCAATTATTTGAAGCCGTATGATCGGCCCTAATGTACATTTGCATTCATATATTTCATAAAAAGATTATAATCAACTGAAATATGATTATTCTTACTCTGTTCTTCCCGTTGACAATATTTTTCAATCCCGCCAGAAAAGATACCCCGTTAGGTTTTTGGCGCCGATTTTCCAGGGTTTCCACCCCTAAGCCCATTGGCAAAGGACAAACTTTCGAGTTTGTGCACCCCATGATGAAGAATTTCGAAATATTTCGAAGATTTAGTAAAGAATTAACAGAGAAACTGCTGAAAGCAAGTTCGCTCGGATAATATCAGTACGATTGTGAGACGTTGTGTGTACAGTGCGTTTCTTGGGGCAATCGTTACGTCATAGACGCGCTTCATGTTTGATCGATGCGCGGGCATTATTGCGTCACAATGGTAGACTACAAAGTTAAAGGCGCATTGAACTCTATTGATGCGCTGAGTACATCATAAAATAAATGGTACGATTGTGGTGGTGAGGGTGATGGTGGCGGTAGTGGGGGTGGTGGTGGTAGTAATGGTGGTGATGGGGTGGTGGTGATGGTGATGCTGGTGGTTGTGGTTTTGTTGGTGGTGGTGAAGGAGGGAAGGGGGCATTGGTTTCATAAAATGTGCCACTTTCACCACTCATTCTTCGATAGACACCACTTGAACATTGGAAGACAACGATTTTGAATAAACAAAACAACATAATTTTCATGAATAGTCGGCACTGAATATTATTTCGGCAACAAAAAATGATTAAAATCCATAATATGAATTCCACAATACATTTCACTTTTTTTTGTTCATTTGGAAACCAGCGGTGGAGGGAGAAGAATAATATAATATTTCTAATAAGAACACGATATAAACTATTTCCGTAAATTAAAGTGGGTCATAGATAATAGATCCATTCACTGTTCATTAAACTATGTGGACACAAAATTAACAAGCCGGTTCCGATTTGAATAGCATTACAAAGGGCCATTGAATTGGGACTTAATTTTTTGTGGAAATAGTTAATATCGTACCGGAGCTCTAAGAACAGATAGTGGACCTTTAAATTTGTATAAACTTTTTATTTGTGTTGAGTTCAAAGCGTCTGTAGTAGGACCCTATATCTTGTTAAAGATCTCCAAGATGTTCTGCTTCTTCTTTTTATTTTTTTTATCAGGTTGAACCACATTTTTCACAATTCTAAGACTTTATGATTATGACATTCTTCTCTCTCTCTCTCTCTTTGTCTCAGTATGTTTTTAGTTTGTATGTTTAAGTAATGTTGTGGCGTGCTTTGTACGTATGCGTATACTTGTGTGAGCGTGGTGTGTGTGTGTGTGGATACGACAATATTGCATAAGTATACACTGTTATCTACGTTAGATGTGAAATTAGGAAAAAATAATGTGGATTGGTAAGATGTATTTGTGCTATATATGTGTGTGACGTACGTGTGTATGTGTATGTATGGTTTTGTGTGTTTATGTTTGTTAGTATATGTATGACTACATGTATGGTGAAGAATTATGGCCAATACATCTTTATCTACGTTAGATGGGAAATTAACAAAAATGTTCATAGATGGGGAAAATATGCATATCTGCAGCGTGTGCTTTACGTCTAGGTATTTATATTGCTATATTTTGCATGCGTATGTGTATGGCTTGCCGTAAAAATATTAGGGTCCTATATCATAAAATATGCCATAAAACTTCAAATAAATATCAATCGTAAGTTTAGAGCAAAGCGTGTACCATAGAGATAAGATTACTTTTCAATCTATCATATCACTTTTATGTTACGGGTCACAGATATATGATTTAAAGAAAATGCTGAACCAAAAGTTTACCAATAAAATATATTTCATGGTAATAGTTATCAACCCTTTGACGAGTAAGTAAAATACTTTCCATTGAGTGTGTGATTGGAAGTGTATGATTAAGCGTGTGTGTGTGCGTTTTGGTGCGTGAGTAGGTAATACTATGCGTCCTTCGCTCTTGCCCAACTCTATGGGTATCCAGCAAATAGGTATTTATCAAGCAATTTATTTTACCAACGGCGTCAAATTTGTGAAAGAACGTCAATTTTGACATCGTTTTGTAAAAACACAATTTCTTGTATTCGAAATCGTAAATATTTTACAATGAAATTATGTCAATATTGGAGTAATTTTTTTTGTGAAATGGTGCTAATAATGACCAGGTAGGACATCGCAATTTTGAAAGAGAACGTCAATTTTTGCGACTGTATCAAAATGGCTTTTGAAGTATACCCGCAATGGGCGACATAGATTTCTTCTTCTCATCCCTTTTCTCGCATACCTATCCCATTGCTTTCTCTCATCTTAACACTGTGTGAAGTTCTCTACGGCCTCTCTTTCTCCTTCTCTCTCTCTCTCTCTCTCTCTCTCTTTATCCTTGTTTCTTACTCTCTTTCTCTCCCTGAGACAACTCCCCTCATGTGTTTTAAACAGATAAACAATGCATGAACTAAAATGGCAAATTAGTGAATCAGATGTGATAATTTATTTTGACAGCCTTTGAAATGTAGGCAATATTATATTTGAAGCCCGTATCATTTGATTATAGATACATCAGGCGCGTAGCCAAGGGAGCGGAGGGGCGGACGCTCCCTTAAAAATATGGGAAAGGAAATAAGAAATATATAATGAAAGGGGGAAAAAGATCGAGGACTTTTAAAAATTGTTTTTAGTTTCTGTTTTGGCTTGTCAGCCCACCGGCAGCAAATGTAGACCTCTTGTTTTTAATTTCTGTATTTGGAATCTATCCGTACCGTAATTTTATAACTTTTGAATGGAAGAAGATGTAGCATGTGATCGTAAATGCACATTATTATAACCTTTCTTATGTTATAATGGTGATGCTCAAACAGTTGACACGTTCGACCGTTTACATCTTATGTTGAGAAAACTTGTTGCTAACGATGATCCTTGGTAAAAGGTACTTCCATCCTTTACGGTGCTTGCAGTGCTCTGACTTTAGAATATAGTTCAATTCTTTCGCTGAAAGCGTGATGACAGTTCACATTAAAAGAACGGCGATGGTCCTATTTCAAGTCTGAAGATGATGTATCTAGATAATCGGATGGCGTCTATTTCATCCCCAGTATTCGTTTCAGAATGTCCGTAGAGGTCATTGTGTGCCTGGAAAGTGAGATAGAGAAAACACAGATTAATTAATTTAACATTAATAAGCATGGGTCATAATTTATGAAACCTAAAACTGAAATAGAAGTTGGATCTTAAAGATAACGAGATATTTAGTTTGATTCCTTTGAGCTAATGATATTTATCTTTTATTTGAAGGTTCAAGCGATTGGAGTTATTCTCACTTAACTTCATACTTTAGGTGCAAGATTTAGCTACATCTCTCACCTTATCAGCCACTTGATGACTTGACGACTTCAAACTTTTTCTCCCATCTTCATTGATGTTGGCGCTACTTTCCAGAAGTTTATCTCCAGGCCACATTTTCCTTCAATAGCGTGATGGGTGTAGCTCATTTTCGTGATTGCCCATCTCAGTTTGGGCATGTTGTAGGTGTGATCGCAGTAGCCCCGCCCAAAGCTGATAATCTGCACTGCAACATCCACGGTTGGATCAAAGTTGAGAGTGACGTACCAGGCCAATCCCAGGGGGTGTGTCTTGATGTGACTATTGTGGCGAATCAATTTGACCCTCTGCACTGTGGGGTTTCATCCTCGGGAGAGTGATCTGCAAAGAATGGTATCAAAAGCATTTATTATTCATAAAGTTTGGCTAAGGAACCGTCAAGTAAGACAAATTTCCCGCAACAAATATACGTTGCACAAATAAATACATATTCAAAAAGGGATTCGTTGCCATTTTTTTGCTGTTATCATTACAGTTTTTTCTCTGTCTTAATGGTCACATCATAACATCTTCTATTGTACAAGCATCTCTATGACTAAGTTTGTTACGTATTATACCTAACAATTAAATCATGGAAATACTATTAAATCTCACCTGTGAGAGGTTAGAATGACGTATTGTAAAAACATTTTCGACGCTGCTTCCTAGACTGTAGGTTCATACTCCGGCCAGCACCATTCAGCCTGTCTACGAAGACTATGATCTTCTGAAGTCTCCTTTGCCAGGATCAAGTGTGATCCTGCTCAGACCTCCTCAGTCTAACCCATGAGCTTCCTCTTCCACACCTGGAAAACAGCTTGTCGCTAAAGACTATGATCTTCTGTAGTCTCCTTTACCAGGATCTACTGGAATCCTGCTCAGTCCTCCTCAGTCTATCTCATGAGCTTCCTCTTCCAAGCCTGGAAAACAGCTTGTCGCTGAAGACTATGATCTTCTGTAGTCTCCTTGACCAGGATGTAGTGGAAGCCGTCCATCATTCCATCTATCATTGTGGCCGTCATCTGATCGAACTCCATCTCTGCTTTCCTCATAGCAGCAAGGCGGTCCTTCCTCCGTTGAGCATTGTCCTGAAAAAAGAAAAAAAAACGAGATAAGTTAAAATATTATTCAAATTTTATTAAGAAAAGTTATACTAATTTGTTACTTTATTTGTGACCAATGTGGTCCAATATTCTGTTGCTAAAGGTCAAGTTCATTATTGTTTGGCAGAAGTACTTCCACTCGGTGTAAACTACCCATTAACTATGTTCTAATATACGCTAGAAGAACAAAAGTACAACACGTTCGTGTTGTTGATGTGAATCATTAAAGTTGGAGATGTCACTTTTCAGGAAATTGCCTGATTTTATTAATTTCTCTGACATGATTGTGCACAACCCAGTTATTGTAATTTTATTTATTTATTCATTTTCTTTCGGGTTTTTTTTTTNGGGGGGGGGGGGGGGGCGGGATCAATCCTTGGTATTGCTAAAATCAGGAAATACGGTTCCATGTTCATATAAATGAGTTTATTTGTGTACATTTTTTAATTTTGTTTACTAACCTTCACCGCAAGAACCTTGTTGGCCACCCAGACATCGTCCACCTCCTTGATGACGTCACGATCGGTCCACCCATCCGAAGCAATGAGTGACGTCACTCTGCTGATGGTCTTGCGTTGAAGCTCCTCCTCCTCACTCTCACAGAAGCTGATCTCAAAGGCCACACCTTTCTTGGCATGACGGGTACCGCTCACGGTTGTGATTGGTGGACTCGGTGTCTGTGGCCTTGCGTCTAGAATGGCAGAGTCGACTGCTGGAATGTCGTCAGTTGCAATCTCGAAAGCAACGCCCCCTCGGCTGACCGTCGTGTCGGCGTTTTCTGCCATTGGCTCGAAGTTGTTGGCCACCTCGAATGCCACGCCCCCGGGGCGGGTCTTGATGTTGCTGCTCGTTGAGCTATCCTCGTCTTTAGGATGATCTGAGGAGCAGAAAACAAAGCTATTCACAATAACATTTTTTTCCGTTTTATATAATCGGAGAGACTTTGTGCTGCCTCAACCTAGCACCCAATAGTGCAATGATAGTTAATATCAGGAATTATATCAAATAAAATGTAAATCAGACCTGACTTTTTCGATCTAAAACCTGGCAAACATGAAGTTAACACACATAAAGGAATGGCCGTATCCTGAAGTGAGTGTCCCGGCTCACATATTTTATTGTTTACAGTGAATACTGCGTAGCGCCATCTATGGTTCTTAATTTGCATTTATAGATATGTATTTATAGATATTTCAATGGGTAGACTTCAATAATGATTGAATTTTAGAAAATTTTGAAATTTATTTTACACTCAATTCATCTTACAATGCCCTTTTGTGATCTTACCGATTACAAGGATATTGGAACTCTTCTTGACCCTGCAAAGGCGATAGGTCATCGAGGGTTCGTGCTGGGTGATGACGTCATCTTCATCGTCAGAATCATCTTCAATGTGACGTCTGTTTGCAGCTACGGTCCGATCTGTGTGATCATGATTGATAAATAATATATGATAATGAAGATGTGATGAGGAGGATACTCTAAAATATGGAATAATAAAGTCTAATGTTAATTATCAAATATCTAGTAAATTCGCGTGTGCCACATTCTATTCATAATAAGTTAGTCATAAAATAAGTGAGAGTTGATATAGTGTTTAATAGCTCTAACTTGGTAGAGTCAAAGAATTAAATCAAGTTTCCATGAAATAAAAAGAATGAACTAACAAAGAAACCAGTGTGTGTCAGCGGCGTGCAAATGATTTCATCGTATAAAGTTCTTGGATGGCAAGATATTGATCTTATACAATATCTTAGCAACCTAAAAAGCTTTTTGGGGAAGTGATCTGGTGCTTCATGTGATGAGCTTAGTGTCAAACTATTCCGAAAAAAATATTTTGATAATCTGGTTATTAGATTTTGAAAAGTTTCAAAGAAATTTAGAATTAATCTAGAAATATTTGGTTTTACTTTCATTGACATTTGATTTAGATAAATTCAACTGTCTGTGATATACCTCTAATTGTCACTGATTCTGCAGACGATTTCTTATGTAATCTGCAGCCTTCCATGTATAGATTAATAAACATTTTAGTCGCTTCCATAAATTAGCAAATTTGATGCGATAAAAACACATTTTTCAAATAAAATCTTACGTTTATCTATTTATAGATATATCAAAACATATTTATTCAGAATAACAAGATCGGTTCAAAACTTAACATGTAGTACCAAACACACATTTAAATACTGATAGTTAACTTACGCCAGAGTAAGAATTGCTGTGGGTCGATTGACGTATCTCTCGGATAGGACGTCGATGGCTGGTTGATATCGTTATCAACATCGCTGTCGTCACAGCAGGGAACAACCTAATTTCATACAGGATAAAAGTAGAATGGTCACAAGTCATTATCATCCTTCAAAAGTGAGAAGTTACTTCAACACTAAAGTGTTAATTCAACATAAATATTATCATCTTTATGAATGTAACCACTTTTAATATTAATAGTCACAACTTGAAAAAAAAAATGCACTAGCCTTGTACCCACCAAATTCTCGAAAACTTGTGCACTCCCACCAACCTCACTTTCAGTTAAATCTCCTTTTTAGAGTATTTTGGAGGAAATTTCCGATACGGTGTTGCAGAATTGTATGGTAATAGTTGATAAAGACATAATTACCTCTTTATAATATTTTTTATATCCCTTACACTAAGATCGTTGCATTGACAGTGTGCAGACGAGAAAAATGAATAGATTTGCTAAGAAAGCCGTTTGCCATTGAATAGTACCATGGAATAGTACCATGGAATAGTACTTTTGTCGTGCGCATGCGTCACAGTCGGCTAAAAGAGATCTGCCCGCGCGCGAGAGAGA